>QRDG01002421.1:125519-426982 GCA_012064385.1 Puccinellia tenuiflora | reverse complement strand
GAGGTGGTAAGCCGAAATCCGGCTTACCGGCGGCCCAGTATGATGAAGCGCAGGAGGCCCATCTGGCTAAGGGAAGGTTCCAGAAGCTGGCCTGCATTGCGGAAGACTTAGCCCACAAGGCAGGGCCCAAGCCGGATTAGAGTAGAACTCTATGACTTAGTCGGTTAGGTTTCCTCCTGTAAGCCCTAGGTCCGGACGCCTTTATAAGCCGGCCTAAGGGACGCCTCAGGGCAAGCTCTAACACACCTTTCATTGTAATCGGCATATATTGCCTTATAGTGAATTATAGCAGCACGTAGGGTTACGCCACCGTTGCGAGATCCGAAGCTGGGTAAACCCTTTGTCATCCCGTCGCCGGAATACCCCACGTCTCCTAAACCCCTCTCTCTACCTAGCTTGATGGCACCCTGTAGCACCCCGACCCCAGAACTATACAGTGAAGCGTTGTGCAACCGGTCATGCTACACAATCGAAGGTTACTGGGTTTACCAATCCCAGGCCAAAACTCATTGGCAGGTGTGCTCGGAATGGATCATCAGCACACAACACCTCGATCATCCCATAAGCTCAGACATCGCTATCACGTATAGTAAAGAGACCGAGACTTGTGGAACAACTAGCACATTGTAGACTCTACGACACAAAAGCATATAGCAACTCATATAAGAGAAGATACAAATATTAAACACAAAAGGTCACAGACCATCAATTCATCAAGCGGAAGCGAAGTAGCGTTGTCTAATACAACAAAGTGCAAATGTATGGCCTAAGAGGCCTACAAATAAAGATCCCAGCCAGCTTGTTCCATGGTCCCAAGCTGCCACCTGGGAACCCCGGACTACTAGTCGACGTCCACGAAGAACACCTAGCTCCTCAGTGTCGTCCTCCTCTGAAATACAAATATAAAGGCAGCAAGAGAGACTGAGTACGACGTACTCGCAAGTTTAGTAGGGCGATATATGCCCAATGATTGACGGAGGCTCTAAAGCTGTATATGTAGTTATTTTTGCATAAAGCTAATTTTCATAACAAGACATAAATGACACATGGCACCGTCTACTCAGAATAATTTTCATAAAGGGGTAAGAGAGTAAACTTTCATATTCGGTTCTCATAGAACCTACTTGTAGCCATAACCAACTCTCATCTCCACCAAAGGCACTCCCTCGAATCACCCTCGAGGAAATGAACCTCTTACACACACGTTGAGTTGCAACCTTTAGCTGCCAAATTTTAATTCATTAGGTATATACTTTCTATGAGCTAATCTCCGCCTTTCCCAAGATTTGTCCAAACCGGGGACACGGCTTTTCGAAAATATTTAACCCTGCAGGGGTGTACTAATTTACCCATCGGTACCGTCCGGCTCACCTGATTGGCCTCTTCCGGAAAGGCCGGCGAGTGGGGCGCGGTTGGACCTTTACATTGCATGAGGCTTACTCAAGGACCATCCGTGTGCGGAGGACAGGTTCAGCGCCTCAACGCCCTGTCCCGCGGCCACATCCTAACACCACCTTCCTCGTTTCTTTCACCACACACTCACGCGCAAATGGAAATAGCAAACTAGAGGACCCTTGACAAGCCCCTCACAACTTATTCGGTCACAGGGGATTCCTATGTCCCCACCTTTGGAAGCACGCTCAGTTCTTGGTTCTAGCTAAAAGCACTCTCCAGCCTACGCGGCAAGAATGAGGCAAAACACCCTCCCTGAGGGCAACTCATCCAAGCCTTTTAGCAATTTAATTAAGCATCACATATATCCACCATGCCCGAATCATTCATCAACATCAATATCATGGAATTAAATAACGGACTTCTAAGCATTCTACTAAGCATGGCTAAGCATGTTTACCAACAATTATATTTTGTATCCGGCCAACATCATACCTATGGTCATAGGAGGGGAAGCATGCGATTGTTCAGGGGATAAACATGCATTCATAGGATAATCGACCTCTCGATCAAAATTGACATTTAAACCGTATGCAATATTATGGTGGATAAAATAAGTTTATAAACAATAGGATTCTAGATGCCAAGAAGGTTAGGTTATCTCTTGCCTTGCTGCCGGGGCGTGTAGTACGGCTCGTCGGGATAGGTCGGGGTGACCTCAATTCCGGAATCTATCGATACCCAAGCAAGAATAGAAGAACAAATAAATCACACAAAGACAAGGTGCAATGCGCAATCACATGATGACATGATAAATTTATGCAAGATATCAATATTTAATTTATTTAACAAATTAAATGAGTTCCAAATAATTAGTGCAATTATTTGGAAACAACCCCATATTTATCTTAGTGACCACATTACTTATAAATTATTTCATTATTAGACAAGTGGCCCAAATATGCATGAACATGACATGATTAAAAAGGTTTTGTTCTTCCGATCATTTTGGTACCCTCATTTGTAATTTTCTGAGTACCGAAGAATAAATAGCGAATTAAATAATTAATTGAATTTAATTCTTTTAAACCAATTATGAATAACATCAATTAAATATTTGTGATCATGATGTGATATTAGCATGGTTTGATTGCATTTGAAGTGTTGATCACATTGATATTTTATTCATAATTTTTGGATCAATATTTAATAAGTTATGATTTTTCCTAATTTGGCATTATTTAACCCACTTTAGGAATTCTTAAATAAACAACAAGATTATAACTTCAAAAGACTATTACAATGATTCTAACACATAGGGTTTGTTTTTCTGAACATTTTTTATTTGATTTGTCAAATTTGGATCAAAATTCAAATAGTTATCAATTATTTAAAATTCATTTTATTTCCAAAAGGAAAATCCAAAACAGACAGGCCGGCCAGGCCGGGCCCAAGGCCGGGAGGCGACCCGAAGCGGGCGGCCTCTGGCTGGCCCAGGCTGGGCGCTAGGCCGGACACCCTCCCGAGCCAGCCGGCCTTTGGGCTGGCCCAGGCCGGGGCACGGCTGGTTGAGCACGCGCGCTGTTAACTGAACTTGGAACCGAGAGATGCAGAGTTTCAGTTTCAGAGCGATGGCGACGAGATGATCTGCAGCGGTCGCTGCCGCTGCTGATTCTCACGGGCGTGAGCAGAGGGAAGCTGGGGTGTGGAGGCATGATGGCATGTATAGGGATGCGTGCATCGTGTACGCGAACTGGAGTGGCCAGGGCGTGGGTGTAGGAGCAGCGCGAGCTCGAGCGCAAGCTCGGCCGTGGTGGAGCGGAAAGGGGCAGATGGTTGCGTCGTCTACGGCAAGAATTAGAGCTGGGGAACGGCGGGAACGGAACCGGGTGCTCACTGGGATTGTGCTGATGTAGCCGTTCATGCTCGAGGAAGCCCGTCGTTGTCGGAAGCGAAGATCCCCACCGGTGGCCGTCAGGGAAGAAGTCGATGCATGCGGGGATCCCCGGCTGGCTCCTCTCCTGCTTCCGCGGCGTTCTTGATGCGGACGACGTCCAGGTGCGATTCCAGTGCTCGAAGGTCCTTCGCGGCGACCATGGCGACGTCTTGATGGAGCTGCAGGTTTCGGCCAGGAGGAGGAACATAGAGCAGGGAGGGGATCGCACAAAGAAGTCGATGGCGGCAACCCTGGGCCGATTCCTTTGGCGTGGAGGTGCAGCACAGCGAGGCAGTGAGGTTGGCATCGCCCATTTGCTCCGGGACATCCTCGTCGCCGACAATTTGGAGGGGACGGCGGCGGCCATTTGTGAACCTGGAGCTCGATCTAGGTTTCGGAGAGAAGGGAAAAGGGGGGGGGTGAGCGAGGGGAGGGCAGGTGGGGGTCCTCTTGACCACGGAGAGGGGAGAGCGGCATGGGAGGGCACGGCGGCATGGTCGGCAGGGCGGCATGGGCGCCGGCCCTGTCGCCACAGTGGAGGGAGGGGACGACCCTTTTGCAGAACCCCCCCTGCATATTTTATTTTTAATTACAAAGAGGTCCACAGAAACTTTGGCGATTTAAAAGGAACACCAGGACATTTTTATAAAATCTGCAAAAATTCATATGTGCTCCCCATGTCATGTGGAAGCTCCACAAAATTTGTTGTTCCAAAATAAATTGTTTAGATTCCCAATTATTCATATTGTTGCAATTTAATCATTTTTGATAATTGCAAAATGCATTTATTTGGAGCACTTAAACATTCCAATAAATTATGAAAATATTTATGGAGGCTCATATTATAACAATGAAGCACCCCATATTTTTATTTGAATTTTTGGAAAGTTTAAATTGGATTTCAAAATAGGATTTGAATTGAACCCAATTTTGTTCTCTTAATTTATTTATTTGCTTGTTAAGAATTTAGCCTTTGACAATTATTTATAAAATATATCCTTGAGCTTCCTGGACAGTTTGGGAACTCAAGAACAATTGGTTTTACCAATTTGAGTAAGTATTTGGTTTGGAAATTTGGGAAGGGTTTTTCTTCCCTAGTTTGTAATTTCCAAGTGTTGCTTTATTTAGAATTAGCAATTTAAATATTTATGCCATGATGCAATGCAAAAAAAAAAAGTGAAAATTTGGCCCATATTTTAGGGTACTAATTTGGGGCTGTTACAATTCTACCCCCCTTACAGGAATCTCATCCCGAGATTCTAGAGTAGAAGTAGAGAGGAGGAGAATATGACAACACGTATCTTCCTCGTTTCAGAGATTGGGCTAACTAACATGACATGCCAATATGGCGGAAAGAACAGGAGATAACTTAAGGTGGTAGGCAAAATGACTCTTGCCCAAAACCATAAGTTATTGAGTGAGCTAGGAACGACTTGACCAAACAAAGGTCGAGCCGATGATAGGACAACCGATCACTTTGTTCAGGATCTTTGTCCAAGACCAAGACATTATTTCAAACACCCAGATGTGTAGCCAGTAGAGATTTGGAGCACCGAGGGAAGAGAGTACAGCTTCTTTTGGACTCCACGCTTGTGACGTACGAGACATTACCATAAGGTTGGAACCTCGGCCCTAACGGGACGGATGAATTGACCCAACGTCTGGGTGATTGGGCAAAAGCTTGATTTCACCTAGGAAGGATAGATATGGCATTGACCCACATTTAGATGGAGAGGTAAAACCTCATAAACGAGCTATTCCCAAGATACAACGATTAGGGGAAATGACCGATAGATATTTAGCAACTCCGTAGTGGGGTTCTCCTTGAGGTTCTAGATACCACACTCCGGCTTCGAAATAGCCTTGAATCGATCATCAAGCGAAGGTCGTACTTGCAGATGGAGAAGAGACCACAAGGGAAACTCTTGGATGAAGTTACACAAGATCCTCATGGTTAGTGGATGAGGTTAAAGATTTAGGGGATTTTGTCAGCAGATCTTCTGGTGAGGTGCGTGAACCCCAACACCGGACTTGTCGGTTTACTAGTAGGCTTAGGTCATGCTCTTGATAAACTCCAAGCATCACTTTTGCTTGAGATTCTGATTTGGTTAGGCGTGAGGATAATTCAGACTTGACAAGTCCGAGGAAGGGTTTGCAAAATTTAGCCGCAAGGTAGGGTAACTAGATTCCCAAGACAAGGGCTACAGCGTCAAGCTCCAGAGCTAGAGCTAGATTGGGAATTCCATGGGGTCATGATTACTAAGGGAATATTGCACCAGCATGTACTCCAATCACTGAAGCACAACTGAATCCTGATTGGGAAACACCGGTAGATGATTAGATTTGACAACCTCTTCTTAGTCGAGAACGAATCGGCTAGTGGCATACATGACGTATTTAGAGGACTGGCGGTAACAACCTACCAACTCCACAACAATCCGCACATGCATGACCAACTTGTGATTTAACCCGAGGAGACAAGCAAAATTCAGTAGGACCCATGGCGACAGATGTCAACCATTGCACCTGGGCCAAAGAAGAACACTTCCATCATCCAGGACACGTACCAAGTGGTGCCACGAAGATGGTTATGACAAGGTTCCGATATTTCTCGACAACTCGGTCAGGGGACAACACGGCAGTACTTCTGAATAGACATCCAGGATATCTCGAGCCATCGCATGTCACTGGTTGCGAGAGGAAAAAGTTGCTTCACAAGGAAAAAGGAGGTGGTCTTGAGAGTTTCGACACGAATCTAACTCGTTGACCGAAGGTGTGCATCTGAACGAATGGACTTGGCAACACTGACAACTCAGCTCGATGATATGATTACCAGTCATGCTAAGAGTGCCACCAAGGTCTTTGGATTTCAAAGCAATAACATTTGCTAAGAATTTCCGATTTCCACAACGATATGCATCCACGACATTCTCGAGCCCGGAAAGCTCGGAGGTAGATGGATAAGGAAGGGTAGGAGCATCACTTCATCAAGTACGTCATGAGACTATGCACGACCTATTGATATAAAAGAGTGTGACACTCCAAGGTGGAACGGAACAAAAGCTAAACAAGCTCTTACTCCTCGAATTTACAAAACTTTGACCTGGCCGAGAAATGGACAAGGTACCGGAGTTTGTTTCTCCTGACATCACGAAGTGGAATGCCTTAGCGAACTACAAGAATGAAATGCATCAGAACACCCCAATGCACGACAAAACTTGAATGTCTACTGATAGATAGGGGTTGGACGACAGGTCTATAGTAAGGGACGGGCCAACAACAATCTCAAGATGTTGAAGAAGCCCTGGTTAGCACTCTTCTGACAACTAGTGCCGAGAGGGTTTCAGGAACGGGTGTGGTTGGAGGAATCACAACCATTGGGAACCACTCTCTACGAGCAATCTTGTCGTGATCCAGACAATTCCATAATAGAGAGCCTAACTAAAGCTAGTGACGAAGAAGAGCATTGTCGAGGAAGCCAATTACGGCTGCAACCTCGAGTTTGAAGACAAGCTCTAGATTTTGCCAACCGGAGGTAGGGTTTGACAATTACATCAGGGTTCAACGGAAAAGATCTTGGGTTAAAGATCAGCTTCATGCACCGGGACTCACAATAGCATAATGCTCACAAGGGTGACAACCCCCCCATGAATCATCACACCGGAGCCCTAGCACAATCCGGGACCTTCGGTTCAAGATCTTGGACTAAAGCAAAGGAATATCCTGACGAACCACCATACTTCCTTTCTTCATGTTTTTAGATTTGGCAGACGAGTAGAGATAACTAGTAACTAAAGGTAGAAACCCAACCCCGAGATCCTAAAGATTTAGAATTTTGCAGACGATCAGAAACACCGTTAAATCAAATAGAGGTAAGATGGCACCGAGATCAGAGTGAATTGGGTAAGGAGTAAAAAGAAACCTAAGAAGGTTTTCACAACTCATTTTTAGGTTAAAAATAATTTTCAACTAGACTCGACATCGACCAATAGAAAGGTTTTCCTACAGGCAGTCCTGCTCTGATACCAACTTGTAGCGCCCCGACCCTAGAACTATACAGTGAAGCATTGTGCAACCGGTCATGCTACACAATCGAAGGTTACTGGGTTTACCAATCCCAGGCCAAAACTCATTGGCAGGTGTGCTCGGAATGGATCATCGGCACACAACACCTCGATCATGCCATAAGCTCAGACATCGCTATCACGTATAGTAAAGAGACCGAGACTTGTGGAACAACTGTCACATTGCAGACTCTACGACACAAAAGCATATAGCAACTCATATAAGAGAAGATACAAATATTACACACAAAAGGTCACAGACCATCAATTCATCAAGCGGAAGCGAAGTAGCGTTGTCTAATACAACAAGGTGCAAATGTATGGCCTAAGAGGCCTACAAATAAAGATCCCAGCCAGCTTGTTCCACGGTCCCAAGCTGCCACCTGGGAACCCCGGACTACTAGTCGACGTCCACGAAGAACCCACCTAGCTGCTCGGTGTCGTCCTCCTCTGAAATACAAATATAAAGGCAGCAAAGAGAGACTGAGTACGACGTACTCGTAAGTTTAGTAGGGCGATATAGGCCCAATGATTGACGGAGGCTCTAAAGCTGTATATGTAGTTATTTTTGCATAAAGCTAATTTTCATAACAAGACATAAATGACACATGGCACCGTCTACTCAGAATAATTTCCATAAAAGGGGTATGAGAGTAAACTTTCATATTCGGTTCTCATAGAACCTACTTGTAGCCATAACCAACTCTCATCTCCACCAAAGGCACTCCCTCGAATCACCCTCGAGGAAATGAACCTCTTACACACACGTTGAGTTGCAACCTTTAGCTGCCAAATTTTAATTCATTAGGTTATACTTTTCTATGAGCTAATCCGCCTTTCCCAAGATTTGTCCATAACCGTGGAGACGGCTTTCCGAAAAGATTTAACCCTGCAGGGGTGTACTAATTTACCCATCGGTACCATCCGGCTCACCTGATTGGCCCTCTTCTGGGGAAGGCCGGCGAGTGGTGTAACAGCCCCACTTTTGGTACCTGAAAATATGAGTAAAATTTTCACTTTTGCATCTCATATTGCATCATGGCATATATATTCAAATTGCTCCACATGAAATAATACTTTGCCTTTAACAAAGAAGTCAAGGTTGGCGAATGATGTTGAACAAACAAATTCAAATTTGAACATCCATATTTGTCCAGGAAGTTCTAATAAATTAAAATGTGCTTGTTGCAAGATTTGAATGCAATTGCCAATTCAAATATTTTAATAAAGTCCAAAAATGCAAGAGAGCAACTTCTGAAATATCAACACATGAAATATTTTCCAAATTGGCTGCAAATTTTATCACAGGTTCCAAATGTAATATATTGGCTTTGTGAATTTTTCCAGAATTTTTAAAATTGTTTAAAGGCCTCAAATAAATCCCTAAACCCTACTGGTTTTAAAAAAATGGAAAAAGAAAAGGTTAATGTCGGAGAACTGTCCCAGGAACTGGGTGTGTCTCACTAGGTAAGGAATCGAGTAAGGGGCTGAACACGGAATCAAACAACCCTCAACGTGCCTCAGCGACGGCGGTCGTCGAGATCGCTGTGGGACGGCACTGCAGAGATGAACACACGATGTTACACAGGTTCAGGGCCCTCTTGGAGAGGTAAAACCCCTACGTCCTGCCTTGGTTGTATTGCACTGCTTGTAGAGGTTACAGTACAAGGAGAGCTTCGGGAGCTCGAGGTGGCTAACAATGGCTATCGCTGGAACGGCACTGGAGATTCTAACCAACCAGAACCGAACCCTAGATCTCAGATCCCTAACCAAAGGCCAACCGAAGACCAACCCTTTGCCTGAACGTGCTCCCCCTCCTTTTATAGGTGTCTTGGACCTCTTCCCCCAAATATCTTGGCGGGAAGGGCTACCACATGGCGACGAAGGAGGAGGACGGGTGCACGATAAAGGGAGAGTCCATGGACGCGGTCCACGGCTGGGAGCGGCGTCACCAAAGCTGGAAAAGCCACCGTCCTGGAAGCCACCGTCCAGCCAGGACGGTGGGCTGGCGCTGCTGGTGCTCGGGAGGCACCCCACGGTGACGTCGCCCTTGGAGCGTAGCGGCAGACGGACCCTTATCACCAAAATGGCAATTCTTGTAGCTCCTTTGCTTGGTGCAGCATTGTTGACCGCTTTATACAGGAGAAACCCCGCGAGGCTGGAGTCCTCGCCGAGCCTTTTGGCTTGATCCTTGGAGATGCCCTCTCGAGGAGAGGTCCTCGCGAGGAAAAACCGTCACGAGGCTTGCTAGGCGAGGAGAGCCTGGTCCTTAGCGAAATCTTTTGAAGAGTGTCGTGGGCCCTGGCAGGCCGGCCCATGGTACCCTGGTTTCCATTGTGCCGACAGTAGCCCCCGGGCCCACGATGGGCACGCCGAAGTCCGCGGATGCAGGCGAAGCGTCGGGGGCCCAACGATGCCTGCCTGGGCCGTGACAGGTGGGGCGCAGCGGTTGCGCCCGAGGCCACGATCTCCTCGGCTCCAACGGGTGACCCGGTGGGGCCCGCCACGCCCTTGGTAACTGGTCAATAAAGCCTGCACGCGATGAAGGCACCCATCACTTCTCCCATTACTCTGCCGCACACTTCCCCCAAACGCCTCCTTCTTCCCAGAGCGCACCACCTCCAAGAGTTCCTTCTCTCCTGCGACCATGGCGCCCAAGAAAGCGACCACCCCCGGGAAAGGCAAAGCTCTGATGCAGGCTGGCAAGTCCGCAGCGGCGTCGCGGAGTGCTGAACCCAAGGAGGCGCTGCCGAGGTCCCGCATCAACTCGGCGGGGGTCGACAAGGTGTGCCACCTGGCAGCCGCGAGAACCAACGAGCACGGCGCCACCAGCATGAAACCGGCCGGCAGCAAGCTTCCCGAGGGGTACTACCCCATCTTCCTCCACACTCTCTCCGCCGGTCTCATTCCTCCTTTTTCCGACTTCCTCATGGGGATTCTGGAGGCATACCAGATCCAACTCCTCCATCTTCATCCAAATTCCATCCTCATCCTCTCCATCTTCGCCTACCTCTGCGAGGCCTACGTCGGTATCCGTCCTTCTGTGGACCTCTTCCGCAGCTTCTACGCACTCCGGTCCACCGCGCAGGACGAGCGGACCGGATGCGTCTCCTTCCGCATCGCCGACGCCAGGAGCAAGAACTACATCCCCATCGCATGGAGCGGCGAGAATGCCATCACCAAGGTGACGAAGAAAGTGGAGGACTTCCGCCAGCGGTGGTTCTTCGTCGACACCAAGGTGACGAACCATCTCCTGGATATACCCGTGGCGCCCCGAAGAAGTGGGCGCGCTGGGCGAGCGAGGGCTTCGAGGGCCCAAAGCTTGACGCGGTGTACGAGTGCCTGCGGGGGCTCCGCGAGGCCGGGCTCACCGGCCAGATGGTGGCGAAGGACTTCACAAGGCGCCGCATCGCCCCCCTCCAGTGGCATTTAGAGCCGATGTGGACGTACACAGGCCTGGAGGATGGGATGCGCCTGTGCACGGACAACTTCGCCCCGGAGGTGTTGGACAGGGTCATGGTGGCCCTCTTCACTACGGCGGCCATCCCAGCCCCAGCCGTCAACGAGGCCCGGCCGCTCTTCACCTTTGGGGAGGAGAAGGTGCGCGAGCACCGCAGGGCCCTGCCCAGATTCGATGAGTGGGGCATCGTGCCCGAAGGACACCACGGGCCCCGCGGCAACCCGCGGGCGGCAGAGCCGGAGCAGATGGACGAGCCGTCGAAGCCGGACGAGGCGGAGGACTCTGGCGAGGGCGAGGCCTCGAGGAGTGCTGAACCCTCGGGAGACTTTGCCGGCTCCTCAAGGAGCGCACCGCCTGAAGAGGACCTCCAGGTGATTTCCTCTAGCAGCGGCGAGGATCCCTCTCGCGGAGCTCCCTCCTGACGCGCCGCGGAGGAGGAGGAGGAGAGCAGCGGTAAGGGAGGGCGCCGCGAGCCCCGCTCCAAGTTCGCCCACGACAGGGACGCCGCGGCCGCGAGGGGCGCTCCTTACGAGGAGGCAGGAGCGCCTCGTGAAGGAGGCAGAGCAAGCAGCCCCCAGCCGCCGAAGGCGAAGAAGAGGGTGTGGAGGATGGCTGACGAGTAAGCCCTGGTCCTTCTTCTTTCCTTTTGGATTTGCTTTCGAATACCCCCCTGAAGGATCTTTCGTTTGTCTTTCTTTTAGCAATCCTGCGGCGCCGAAGAGGCGACGGCTCCGCAAGCTTGGAGAGACTGTCGGCGCCGCAGTGGTGACGCCTGCGGCTGACGAGCCGCATCGTGTGGTTACTCCTCCCACGGATGAGCACCGCGCGGAGGGGGAGGTTGAAGAGGTGGCGTCCTCTCCAGCACGGGCCGCCACTCCTCCCATACTGCAGGAGGCAGCGGAGGACGAGGCAGCGACCGAGGCCGCACGAGCCTCGGAGAGGCCGGACGAGGCGGAGGCCCAAGAGGCCACCGCGGAGCCACCTCCGAAGGGAGAGGCCTCCACAAGAGGGGCTGACGAGCCCGAGGCCGCGGCAGGCGCGGCCACCACGGGAGGGGCCGAATCTGCCCCCGAAGAGCAGGAGGAGGAAACGCCTCCGGAGCCCACGGATGCCGGTGCCGGGGACGAGAGGACGCCCAGCCCCCAGAGGGCTCCTAACGCGGGCGACGAAGGAGGCTGCCACACGAGCCCCCCAGACCGCATCAGGAGCAGCCGTGAGCCCGCGTCAAGGTGCCTCGGGTACCTCGCCGAGCGCCGAGGCCTCTGCACCCCGCGGCGACGCGGGGACCTTGGCGATGCGGGAGCCGCGCCGTCACGCAGCCCGCTGCAGCTCCTTCTTCAGTCAAGCGCGGCAAACGCTCGACAAGCTGGAGACGCAGTACGCCGAGGAAGAACTCGCCAGGGCGGAGGAGCAGGCGAAGCTTGACGAAGCCTGGGCCGTCCTCCACGAGAGGGTGGAGAGCTGCCGCCGGCAGGATGCGGCGGCCCGGGCGGCGCGCGAAGAGGCGATGCGCTTCGCCAAGGAGACCCGCGACAGCGTGAAGCGGGAGAGACCATGGAGTAGCTGGACGCCGTGCGGGAGGCGCTCGAGGCGGAAACCGCCTCCAAGCAACAGGAGATCTGGGCCGTAGAGAAAAAGTTCGTCATGGACTCCAAAGTTGTCGAGGACAGCTTGAAGGAGCTCCGCGAGAGGCTGGATGCTCGCGGTAAGCAGCTGACATAGCGCGAAGCGGAGCTGACGCGACGCGAGGGAGAGCTCTCCCCCCGCGAGGAGGAACTGACACTACAACAAAACAGAGTTTAAGTAACACAATCAGGTAACACATGAAAAAATGTGTTACCAGTAAAATTGAGGTAACATGTCATTTGTGATGCAAGGGTAGACAGTAACACACAGTAGGGAAGATCTGAAAATGTGTTACAAAGATGTTATTATAGTAACATATAAATTTGTGTTCCTCTAGATGTGTTACGAACTATTATTATAGTAGCACATAATCATGAGTTGCTAAGTAGTGATGGCATTCATAAACCACCACGAACATAACATAATTTATATATTCCAAAATTGGGCGCTAAACTAGCTAACACGGTGGAGCAGGGATCGAACCAGCAACAAAAAATTCTACATCGCACTAGCTGACCATCATACCAAAGCACCTTACGTGATTTATTCCTACACTTAGTTTTAATAAGCAGACATGCTTCAGTTGTTTGACCACGTACTGGGCCTAGAGAGGCAATCTCAATTTTTTCTTTCCACCAAATGGGCCAATGACCTAAATTCTAACCGGACCGGGAGATAGGATATAGAAAAATAATGTGGGCGTCATAAGAGTATTAGCCCAATAAGTTCAGAATGTCCTGAATATATTTTTCCTTTCTAGAAAACTAAAAAAAAAAGATAAAAACAATTGCTTCAAAAAATCTAAGAAATTTCAAGGACGTAACATAAAACAGATATAGAAAACGAAAAGCAAGCCTCACGGTCCCTGTCAACACATCTGTTCATGCTTTTAAAATCATTTTTTTCTACAACCTTGATTCATATAACACCAAATACAAATTTGCTTCCCTCACTGAAATAGAAACTTTTCATGTTGGTAAAAATCTTTATTTTACCTGGTTTCAAGTTCATATCCTTAGAAACCCGCCCCCATACAGTAGAAACCCTTTCAGTCGGATGTCCGGTCCATTAGTATGTGGATCCATCAGATGTATGATCGATCGAGCGTGTTGACCCTCATCGAGTTGTCCTTCACATGGATCCGGTACTCTGGAGATATCGTCCAAGCGAGTCAATCTTCGCTCACGATGTCCTCCATACAGAGCCGGTAATCTCGAGATATCCAAAAAGTGACTAGACCCTCGCTTGAATTGTCCTCCACATGGAGCTGACAGTACTCTCAGATATCGTGTAAGCGACACGATCTTCACTTAAGATGTCCTCCATACAGAGTCAATACTCTCGAGATATCCTCCAAGTGAGTCGACCCTCGCTCGAGATGTCCTCCACGTGGAGTCGATACTCTCAGTATATCCTCCAAGCGAGTTGATCCTTGTCCGGCCCTCGCTTGAGACATCGGCACCTACTCCAACGCTGATGACTCCAAAGTCGGCCCGATTCCATCTTCCCCGTCTCCGACAACCCGTAGAATATGAAACTCAACCCGTAGAAGTGTGTCTTCGGGGTGCACAACCATTTGAATTTTGAAAATAAATATGGAGACCCGTTCACAAATGGAATGCACAACTTGACCCACAGGAGCGAAAAATATTTAGCCGCACCATTCGCCTTTGATCGACATCGTGGATATGAGCGAGAGTGGGAGAAAGGCTTGAAGATTTTGAGGTGATGTGGCAGAATGGAGCTCGGGCATAGAAGAAGATGAAGTACATGACGCAAAGGGGCGGAAGGTCAGAGATTTTTCCATCCGGCCACTTCGCTCACCTGGAAAAGGATTGATTTGTCGCGGGATTACCTCGATTCGTCATGATAACCCGGGCACGACGCTTCAATCGAGGTGTGAACGTGCCGGATTTGGCGGCGCCACATCTAAACTTACCATGTCCACACTCTATGGATGCAGCTCGCGGGGATCGGCACTTGCCATAAATTCCTAACTCTGTTCCTAGGGGCGGACCCACGATCGAATCGTCCCATCGGACTTACCGTTGGGTCGGCAAAGTGCACAATACTGGACAACAGATACACGACAGGAAGATGATGCTCACCACTGATGGCTTCACTGCTGATATACACAAGACAGTTCAAAACTTTAATTGTTTGTTGGCGCAAATATTATGACTAAATTTTCTATGGATTTCCAGGGTCCATTTAATTTTTTTCTTCACTCATATAAAAGTATCCGGAATGTTATAAAATTGGGTATTCTAACAAAATGCTGAACAGACTATGTCACAGTGGGGCGAACATAAAACAGGTCCCATTAGCAGCCAATGCACGACAAAATACAAATGTGAAAAATGAGCCAGGACGATGCGCGCGGGGAGGCTAAAATTTCAGGCCCGTACGCGGGCTGTCAAAAATTTCGGTCCATTTAACCCGCATCGGCCGCACGACCTAACCATTCCCGTTTCCCACTCCATTGCGCCGCCCCTCATTCTCTCTCAATCGCAGTTTACCCTTTCCGTGGACGCAGCCTGGATCTCCAGAGATAGCGCACCGGCGACGCGGGTGTCGCCATCTAGGCGAGGAAGGCGCCAGCGGCCACGAGGCGGCAGTGTCCTTGATCAAGGACAAGAACTCGCTGCCTCGCTGGGGTTTCAGATCTCCTTGAGACATGTCTGTAATGGAAAGCGGTGAGTACAAGGTTATTTTGTGCCTTCTCGTTCATCTGCCATTATGTGCCAATTGTCACAGATCTGCAAGCTTTTAATCTCTGTTGTCCTCCGTTGTTGGTGCTGCCGGGACGCAAGATCGCCGGAATATAGTATAGCAGGTCATCGTTCTGCGCCCTCTAACCCATGGAGGAGGATGTATTTCATCTAGGTGTCTGGTAATCTCCGTCCCCGCGTGCGCGACATGGATGCCAAGATAAGTCCCCTCTGCAAGTAGCTAGGATAGTATCTCTATTTAGTACGGAGTATTTACTGCATTTTGTTTTGTAGAATATACAAATTTCATTCATCAAGAGTTCAAGACGTTGGGATATTACAGTGTCTTTGGCAACTAACATTTCAACTGCTGGTCGGAAATCTTAAAACCAGGTTTCAACAACACAACGCTGTGCACACCATCCCACAAAGTTACTATGCCATTTTGTTGCCATTTCTTGATCAGTTCATAGATCCTCGCTGCATCTACTACCACATCACTGTCTGATACCTGAAAAATAGGCCAATTAACCATCAAGGTTACCAACTTAGTCTGCTCGGGCAAGCTAGAGCGTAGGCTTCGTTCACATCTTTGAATCACATGACTGGCAGATATTATTACCACTCTAAAATGTTCTCCTAGTGTACACTGAACTATGTGTTTTTGTCCAAAATTAGTTATCCGTACTTAGGTAAAGGAAAGCTAAATTGGTGTAACTATTTACCAGATTGATACGCATTAGTGTTCTCTCATGTACTGTAGTTGGTTCTTACATTTCTATGTTGTTTAATCACGGGTAGGACTTTTTCAATGGAACTTACAAATTCTCCATGACTGTTAGAAAATAGGTTCAAGCTTCTGACACTGCTGGTACAGTCGAAAAGGCCAACTACCAAAAACGTATGTGCATCTAATTCTTCCATAACTGCTGGTTGTTCCCATAGTTCCTGATGTACATGTTCTCCTAAATTAACATGCATGTTCTTTATGTTTATAAGCTAACAGAAATTAAATCTTTAGAAACAGTATGGATTAGAAATTTCTTAGTTAACTTACGTACCATTTTGTTTGATTCGCTCAGCAATCCTATCCGGTTTGCTCAATTGTGCTGAACAACAACTTTGGCCTTTCGTTTTGTCTGTTATGTCAGTCGTAAATAAAGTCAGTGAGCAGCATTCAAAATGAAATGCTCCTAATTAAAAGGTATTACTTATGTCCATCTTAATCAACAATATTTCTTCGCGGTTTATTTAGAAATTCTGTACGTATTTTTCTCCAATGTTGTGCACATGAACTTGTTATTGTCATGATTATTCCAAGAGTAGCATGGTTCGTCCATCTAGTTTATGATATTTCTACTTTTCAATGTTTTTCTAAAGTTTCAATTTTGTATTTTCTACAGGAGATATTATAAAGACTACCAAGATTGTTTGTTCGTTGGGAATTTCTACAAGGCGGCAAAAGTCATGGTTATAATGCAAGTAATCAAGTGAATTATGAAGGCTAGAAAATTCTTTATGGCAGAGGAAAGCTAACATTCTTTCTAAAATGTGGAAGATACTGATGTAAATATAGTAGATCTGATGTGCTAGGTGATGTATATGTAGTATCTGTTTGATATGATCACCAGGAGTGGAAACCTATTTGTGTACATTTATATTCAGATTTAGTTTTGTTGTCATGCACTTCTGTTACAAGTCTAATTTGATTGTGCACTGTCATATGTCATATGTATGTAGATATGATTTCTAAAATACTCGTATGAACTGTAAAAGCTGATTTTATCTTGTCTGACTAAAGTGGAGATTTTATACTGAAACCTTGATCTGCCTATATTTGGGGAATGCAAAATGCCTGCATGTGTGCTCTGGCATGGTACATTGGGCCCACTATATTCATGACCCACCATTGCATCTAGTACAAACATTAGTGTTACTAGGCTTGCCGACCATCAGCAATTATTGTGTTACAATTTTTGGAAATGGTGTTGCTAGAGCTAATATAATGTGTTACCAACTATGTTACTGTTGTTAGAAAATGTGCTACTGTATCTATGAAAATGAGTTACTACTTGTGTTACTATAGTCATAAAAATGTGTTACCACTACATTTAGTCACACATATGATACATGTTACTGTAGAAAAATTGTAACACAGTTTTTTACATATAGGAACAAATATTATGTGTCACAATGGATAGCTCTTAGTAACACGGCCTAACGTAACACATTTCAAATTGTGTTACTATACGACCCAGTAACACGTTTTTGGACCTGGAGTAACACAAGAGCGTGTTACCAAAGCTATGTCCTGTTGTAGTGAAACTTGTTTGTTTCTGATACTCTATTAATCCAAATGAGGTCAAACCAATTTTGTTAGCTCACATTTAAACAATATCAGTTATCCCTAAGAGGATTTAGCTTTTGAGTAATATTAACTTGAGTTGTAGCAAAAACAAGAAAACTAACCTTCTGGATAAAAACATTTATGCAGGGAGCTTAATAACCTCAATTGAATTAAATCCAATTGGGTTAGCTTCTACACATCAGTAGCTATCCATAAAATTTTAGTTCATATTTTGTGACCAACAGAACACAAGTTATGCAATTAAACATGAAACCCTAGTTTTTGCCAGAATTGTGACACAATTAAATAATGGTTAATTAAATCAATTTGAAATCAAATTATGTTGCCTTGTGTGTGCAATAGCTATGTGTGATGCTTAAGAGTTGTTGTGATGCTTGATTGAGTAGTTTAGTAATGGCATGTATTGCTTGTTTATTTTGATGTTAAATTAATTTGTGTGAATGAGATGTTTGTCTTGCTTATTAAATTTGGTTGTCTTTAGGTTGAATACTAGCTTGGGTATCTAGTAATGTCTCTACCTTAGCTTGGTAAGATATTTAGAATTACGGAGAATAATAAGTGGCTTAACTTTTGTCTGAAGTATTTCCTGTTTAAATAAAGATGTTTAATCACAACTTTAATCATAATTTCTAGAAACATGAGTAGTGTTGGTGATTGCCAAACTTGTTTGTTAATTAATAATCTTCTCTCATGATGGTTGTTTGTTAGTGTTGCTTGATGTTTGTTGTTAGAGTGTCCTACTGTGTGTTGATTGTGTTCTTTCTTTTTTTGCGACGCTAGATATAAACGTTACCGGAGTGATCCTTGGGAAGGATTTATTGGAGAAGAATCAGAGTTTATTTCTTTGATCAGTAAGGAGAAGTCCAGGGACGTTATGCTGAGAACAGGCAAGCTACCTCTCTGAGCTTGCATTTATATATGTCTATTTTGATTTACATGTTTTACCTATAAGAAGCATAAGTGACTCAAGTGGTTTTTACCACTAAGGCTATGATTTTGAAAACCCTTTTTCCAAAAATACAAGTATATTATTTTGACACCCTATACGGAGGTATTGGATGGAAAATTCTTTTTCAAACTAAAGGATGGGAAAAATATGGTTTATTCCAAACTCCTTTTTAAAGTACCTAGTGATTATGACATGCCGAATTGTCGGTATGGAAGTGGAGAAGTGATGAATGGTGATGTTTATGAAAAATGCACATTGTGTCCTAGTACTTATGTCGACCAGCCGATAATCTGTGCGACCACATCTACCCAAATATGGGAACGGGCGTAGCCATATAGTTTGCTCATATTAGTATGTGCACGGGCATCGGCTTCGGCGGAGTCGAGTTTCCCCTTCAACTCGGAGGACTGAAGCGAGGCGTCATCTCTCTCACGCTGAGCCTTCCCAAGGGATTCTACAAATAATACTCAATAAGGAAGAAGCATAATTTAAAAGCGTAATTAAAATAAACAGAGGAGGTTTACCTTGCAGTTCAGCGGACTGCTGGCTGAGCCAAGCAACCTCCGCTTCCATGGCGGCATAGCGGCGGCCTATGTCAAGCAGGTCGCGCGTCACCGGATGCGAAATTACAAAAGGAGGTTAAGCGCTTGGTTCTAAGTCCATACCCGACTGTCGGGGGGATGACCCCCAGGTGATCATAATAATTCACAAAGCAAGATTTCAAAACATCCGGCTGGAGCATCCGGGTGGATCCTTCAGCCGGACCAGCTCGACGCCGGCTGCTCCTCAGCCGGCCAAAGTCGCCGACAGAGTGACATGGCTACAGGAGGTAGCCGCCGGCCTCCACGATGCACAGTGCCGGGCGTGCTGTTGGTCGCCGACCCGCACCCGCCGCAGCCGGAGCTGACCAGACTAGAGATGCCCCACCCGGCCTCGCATGTCTCCGACAGCAAGCCGACCGGACTGGAAGCGCACCACCCGGCCTTAGGCGTCCCCAACACCGGCGTCCCCATACCGAGCGACACCCACTGCAGCTGATGGAAGGACACTGTGGGAAGGAAGAAGACTGTAGCCGGACTCACCGGGTCTGGGTCGGGCAGCCGGCCCCCGCCAGTCAGTGTGTAAACAAGCCGGACCCACACATGTACAGCACCTCCTCAGCCCTATATAAGGGGGGGGGGTGCGGCCTCCAGGGAATGGGTCGGAAGACCAAATACTTAGTCCTAGAAATCCTAGACTACTACATCCGGCAGCCTGAGCCGGATCGTGATACACAGCTCAAGGAGCAAGTTTGTAACCTATCCACCGTGAAATAGCAAGAACACAGCAGGAGTAGGAGTGTTACCTCACCGGGAGGGCTCCGAACCTGGGTACATCGTGTGTCAGTTCTCACGTTTGTGCCCAATCCCGCCTGCAGATGCCGCCGGCTGTGTCAGCTGCTCCCACACACAAGCCTACACTTAGGCATATGTCCATACCACGACATTTGGCGCCCACCGTGGGGCCGGAAACAGCGGCTGGAGTCACATTCTGCACGGGATCCCGCGGCCGGCTTGGCGACCGAGTCGCCACCGGCCTTGTCACCACTTTTGGCTCCATTGACTTCGTCGCCGACAACGCCGCCTGCTTCGCCGGCTCTGCTTTCCCCGAGGGCGGCTCCGTCATCAGCTTCGGCGAGCACCGCGTCTACGTCGCCGTCACCCCCGAGTACCCTGCCATGGTGCAGGATTGCTCCGACCGCCTCCTCGAGACGGTCAGCTGCGAGAGCAGCCCCGCACTTCGCGCCTACGCGGAGGTCATGGTCGCCACCGCCACACCCGTCGACCCGCAGGGCAGCACCCGCAACAACACCCCAAGCTCCGTCGAGGCTCTCATCCAGGGCCTCTCCACACCCATCCTCGCCAACACCGACCCGGCGGCAACAGCGTTGAGACCGTCGCCGCCACCGAGCGCCGGTTGGAGGCACAGGTCCGGGAGTACAACACCGCCCACGGCTTCACCCCGGTTCCGGTTCACTCCAGCCGGACGGAAGAAGTTCGACGCCGCGGAGGCCACCTCGGGACCGAGATGGACAACGCCGATCCGGCTGCTCCACCAGGTTTCCGTCGACCCGTCTACAGCACCCCCGCGAAGAACATGAGGGCGGCGCAAGCCGCCACGGCCGAGCTCGACGGCCTGGAAGGGGAAGAACTGCGACTGTAATACCAACGCATCCGCGACCTCGTTGACGCCGCCAACCGGATGCAGGCCTCCTACGAGCGGCGGCAAGCCGGCTCCGCCACCAACAATCTGGTTGGAGAAAAGCCGCCAGAAGGTGGACCGGCTGGCCCGCCGCCAGCCGGCGCAACATGGCAGGATCGCCAGGCCTCTTCCCCGCGCGAACACCGAGCCCGCAGCTTCAACACAGGACCACACCCGGACCACAACCGCGGACCGGCTGCAGGAGGCAGCCGGGACGATCAAGGCATGAATCGCGAGCCGGCTCCACGGTCAGCCGGTAGAGACCGAGTTCAAGACCGGCTCGGCCCGCTGGGACCGGAGGCCGGCAATGACGCCCGGTACCGCATCGACGCACTAGAGGAATCCCGCCGGGTGGAGGAAGAAGACGACGGAGGACACCCCTGCTTCGGCCCGCGCATCGCGACAGAGGTGTTCCCCAAAGGTTTCGCCCTACCACGCGACACGCCGAAGTACGACGGCACCAACAAACCGGAGGACTGGCTCTCCGACTTCGGCACCGCCGTCTCCATCGCAGGCGGCAACAAGAGGGTGGCGGTGCGCTACGCACTGCTAATGCTGCGGGACTCTGCACGCACGTGGCTCAACAGCCTGCCGGTACGCAGCATCAACTCTTGGCTGGACTTCGAGGAAGTCTTCATCCGGAACTTCGCCAGCACCTACCAGCGGCCGGGACGCCCACGCCATCTGGCCGGTTGCATCCAGAAGCCAGGGGAGAGGGACCGTGAATACCTCACCCGGTGGTCCAACCTACGCAACACCTGCGAAGGGGTCACCGAGAGCCAGGCCATCGAGTTGTTCACCAACGGCTGCCGCGAGAACACCCTGCTCAAGCACAAGCTCCTCCGGGTTAACCCCCAGACGATGACCGAGCTCATGTCCATCGCCGACGCCTACGCAACGGCCGACTCCGCGATTATCCAGTCCATCCGGGTGAATGAGAACGGACAATCGATCACCGACGAGCCAGATAGGGATGAAGCCGGACCCAGCAACTTCAACTGCAACAACCGCAACCGCGACCGCCGCGACGACTGCTCCTGCCCGAACGATCGTGACAATTGAAAGAGGGGCGGGGTGATGTCAGATGAGCGCTATGTCGTCGCCACCACCGAGGGAAAACAGCCGGCACCACGCGGCGAAAACCGCTATCCTCCTCGACGGCCGAACAGACCAGAAGGCCGCCCGTACACCCGGCCCAGGATCACGCTGGAGGGCGCAATGAGCGGCCCATGCAAGTGACACAGCGAGCCAGGGAAGCCGGCCGAGCACACCACTGCTTCTTGCAACTAGACAGGACAGGTCCAGAGAGGCCTGGGAATGTCGCCTCCACCTCCACCTCCACCTCCAGGCGGCAACGACCGCGACAACCGGGGCAAGCGGCCGGCTGACGCCGCAGGCGGCTCCCGCGACAACTACCCCCAACCGGGATGCGACCTACGTCATCTCCGTCATCGAGCGCAACGACAAGCACAGCCAGCGAAGGCAGGTAGAAGAAGTCCATGTTGTCATGCCGGATGTGCAGCAGCTCATGAACTGGTCAAAGCAGCCCATTGCGTTCGGGCCAGAAGATCACCCGGACATCATGCCCACACCCGGGGTCTACTGCCTCATCCTCGACCCCACCATCGTCTCCGGCCGGCTCACGTGCACCTTCTCAAAGGTACTCATGGATGGAGAAAGCAGCATCAACATCCTATACAAGGACACCGCAGACAAGCTGGGAATCCGTGAGTCCGACCTGTTGCCCAGCCAGATAGTCTTCACCGGCATCGTGCCCGGCAAGGCATGTACCCCCATGGGAATGTGCCGGCTGGACATTATCTTCGGCGACAGAACAAACTTCCGCCGCGAAACCATCCAGTTCAAGGTGGTGGAGCACCGCAGCGCCTACCACGCCATCCTGGGGCGCCCGGCTCTCGCCAAGTTCATGGCAGTGCCCCACTACGCATACCTAAAGATGAAGCTGCTGGGTCCAAAGGGCACCATCACCGTCTCGGGCGACTACAGGCGGTCCATAGCCTGTGCCTCAGCTGGATCCAAGATAGTTGAATCCTTCGCCATCGCCGAGGAGTTCAAGGAAATCAAGCAATCCGTCAAGATGGAGGAGCCGGAGATACCGGCTGCAAAGCATCCGGCTGGAGAAACCCAGTTCCAGGCGTCAAAAGACAGCAAGAAGATACCACTGGACGCGAGCAGGCCTAACGAGAAGCTCATCACGATCGGGTGCAACCTCGACAGCAAATAGGAAAGCGAGCTCGTGGACTTCCTCCATGAGAATCGGGACATCTTTGCATGGTCATCAAAGGACATGCCGGGTGTGCCGAGGAAGTTCGCCGAGCACTCACTCCACGTCAGGCCAGACGCTAAACCGGTCAAGCAAGGACTCCGTCGCTTCGCGGAGGAGAAAAGAAGGGCCATCAGTGAAGAGATAGCCCGGCTGCTCGCAGCCATCTTCATCATGGAAGTATTTCACCCGGACTGGCTGTCAAACCCAGTCCTCATCCTGAAGAAGAACGGCACATGGCGCTTGTGCGTTGACTACACCAGCCTGAACAAGGCGTGCCCCAAAGACCCATTCGCTCTACCCCGCATCGACCAAGTCATTGACTCCATGGCCGGGTGCGACCAACTGTCGTTCCTGGACGCCTACTCTGGCTACCACCAGATCAAGCTCAACCCGGCCGACCAGATCAAGACGTCGTTCATCACGCCATACGGAGCCCACTGCTACACCACCATGCCCTTCGGGCTGAAGAACGCAGGTGCCACCTACCAGCACTGCATGCAGAGGTGCCTCCATGACCAGATTGGCCGGAATGTCCACGCGTACGTCGACGACATCGTCATCAAGACCAAGGAGCGGCGCACCCTCCTCAACGACCTCAAGGAAACCTTTGCCAACCTGCGCCGGTTCGAGATGAAGCTCAACCCGGACAAGTGCGTCTTCGGCGTGCCGGCTGGCCAGTTGCTTGGTTTTCTCGTTTCGGAGCGAGGGATTGAGGCCAACCCGGACAAGATCGCGGCCATCGAGAACATGAAGCGCCCTACCCGGCTGCGCGACATCTAGAAATTCACCGGCTGCCTCGCTTCTCTTAGCCGATTCATCAGCCGGCTCGGGGAGAAGGCCTTGCCATTGTACCAGCTGCTTAAGAAGGCGGACAAATTCACCTAGACTCACGAGGTGGATGCGGCATTTCTCGAGCTCAAACGGGTGATGTCTACCGCACCCGTCCTGGCGCCACCGACTCAAAAGGAGCCAATGCTGATGTATATCGCCGCCACCAACCGGGTCGCAGTGCCGTCCTCGTGGTCGAGCGCCGCGAGGAAGGCAAGGAGCAGCCGGTCCAGCGGCCCATGTCCTACCTGAGCGAGGTCTTCTCGCAGTCAAAACAGAACTACCCCCACTACCAGAAGATGGTGTATGGCGTGCACTACGCCGCCAAAAGGCTTCATCACTACTTCCAAGAACGCTCCATCACGATCGTCTGTGAGGCTCCGCTGACGGACATCATCGGCAACAAGAATGCAACCGGCCGTGTGGCCAAGTGGGCCATCGAGCTGGCAGCTCACTCGATCCTGTACAAGCCAAGGACAGCCATCAAGTCGCAAATCCTGGCCGATTTCTTCATCGACTGGGCAGAAATCGAATACCTTCCGCCGTGTCTGGATAGCTCATACTGGTGGCTGCACTTTGACGGCTCCAAGATGAAGGAGGGACTGGGAGCGGGCATCGTCCTCACCTTGCCCAAGGGTGATCAGCTGGAGTATGCGCTCCAAATCCACTTCAAGGCCTCCAACAACATAGCCGAATACGAGGCACTCGTCCACGGCCTCAAGCTAGCAAAGGAGCTAGGCATCCAGCGCATCCTGTGCTTCGGCGACTCGGACCTGGTGATCCAGCAGGCGTCGGGAGACTGGGACGCCAAGGATGCCAACATGGCATCTTACCGTTTCTTTGTGCAGCAGTTCACCGCACACTTCGAGGGGTGCGAGTTTTGCCACGTGCCCTGGATCAACAACGAGACGGCCGACATGCTGGCCAAGCTTGGCTCCACCCGGCAAACCATTCCACCCGGCATCTCCCTCGAGCACCTCTACAAGCCATCCATCACGCCTTCGCCAGAATCGGACTCCATCATCCTGAAGGCCGACCCCAACACGCCACCCGGATCCACGGACCCGGGGGCTAGCCGGGTCGCAGCGGCAGTCGTCACAAGATCCAGGGCTAAGGCTAACCCGGGGGCTTCGCAGCCGGACCCGGGGGCTACGCAGCCGGACCCGGGGGCTACGCAGCCAGACTCGGGGACTACACAGCCGGACCCGGGGGCTTCTCAGCCAGACCCGGGGGCTACGCAGCCGGACCCGGGGGCTTCTCAGCCAGACCCGGGGGCTATGCAGTTGGAGCCGAGGGCTCCGCAGCCGGAGCAGGAAGGGTCACAGCCGGACCCGGACGAGCAGCCACAGCTATCCGTCATACCACTCGCCACACAGCCAGACCAACCCGTCAATTCAGACGGGCGACAAACGCCGGCCTGGGCACAACTCTTCCTCGACTACCTCACGCAAGACATACTCCCGGAGGGAGAGCTGCAAGCCAGACAGGTCCTGCGTCGCGCCAAAGGCTACACCGTCATCAACAACAAGCTCTACAAGCGCAGCGTAGCCGGCATCTACGAGCGTTGCGTCTAGCCGGCGGAGGGACGACGGCTGCTCGAGAGCATCCACAGGGGAGAATGCGGCCACCATGCGTCCTCCAGATCCATAGCAGCCAAGGCCATGCGCTACGGGTTCTTCTGGCCGACGGCGCTGGCCGACGCCGAAGAGCTCGTGCGGACCTGCAATGGCTGCCAGCATTTTCGGAAGCACAAGCACACTCCGTCAGCCGGCCTGAAGACAATCCCAATCACCTGGCCCTTCGCCGTCTGGGACCTCGACATGGTCGGTCCGTTCTGGACGGCCCGCGGAGGCCTAACCCATCTCCTGGTGGCGTTAGACAAGTTCACCAAGTGAATCGAAGCAAGGCCAATCAAGATTCTCGACGGCTGGACCGCGGTCAACTTCTTCCGTGACATCATCTACCGTTACGGCCACCCCAACAGCATCATCACCGACAACGGCACCAACTTCGCCAAAGGTGCCTTCGCACGATTCTGCGGCAACAACGACATCCGGATCTTCCTCGCATCGGTCGCACACCCCCAGACGAACGGGCAAGCGGAGAAAGCAAACGGCCTCATCCTGGCCGGTATCAAGCCCCGGCTAGTAGACCCCCTCGAGCGAGCAGCCGGATGCTGGATAGAGGAACTGACATCCGCCCTGTGGAGCCTCCGGACCACACCTAATAGATCGACCGGCTACACGCCCTTCTTCCTCGTCTATGGGGAAGAAGCCGTCCTGCCAGCTGACATACAGTTTGACTCCCCTCGAGCCGTCCTGTACACCGAGGGGGAGGCCAGACGGGCAAATGAAGACGGCGTGAACCTGCTGGAAGAAGCACGCGAGTTGGCCGAGTCCAGATCGGCCTCATACCAGCAAGACCTACGCCGCTACCACGCCAGCCGGATCCACCCTCGTTTATTCTGGGAAGGTGACCTCGTGCTCCGGCTGATCCAAGACACCAAGGGCCGGCACAAGTTATCCTCCCCTTGGGAGGGCCCTTTCATGATCAGCCAGGCGTTGTTCAACAACGCGTACTACCTCACCGACGCGTGCGAGCCAAAGAAAGACCAGGCGGACACCTCCTTCACAGAGACGGAGCGCCCGTGGAACGCAGACCTGCTATGCCGTTTCCATGCCTAGGAGCACCACCTTGTATCTTTACTGTTTTAAGTGTAACCCGGTAGCCCTGAGCGTGCATCTCGGGGGCTACCTTGAAACAATGCAAGTTTAAGTTTTACCGGCCAACTGTGGACAGCCGGCTGTTTATTCTCTCTCGCGATGGCCTACTAGCGCGCTGGACGCCCAAGGCCCACTCTGCGGTTCCATGCTGCAGACTCGCCGGCCAGAGTAAAAGCTCGAAGGCTCAGGCGTGAAAAACATTAAAGGAAAGAATAAGCAGGCAGCCGGCCACGAAAACACCGACTCCCACCTAAGCCAAGCTCCTAAAAATCCGACTGTGTATTCGACCAACCGGCCCACTCTGCGGAACTGCGCGACCGACTTGCCGGCCAGAGCAGCGGTCATGACCGGCCGGATGCATAGAAATGACTAAAGGGGTAGGGCAAGGCGAGCCGACACCTCAAACAAGCTAAAGCAAGTTTCTAAGGACAAAAAGAGCAAATTTGACCCGGCTCCCTCCGCGAGCCTGACCCAATTTCGGGGGCTAGTCCTTAGAAAGCAAGGAAGTTGGGCAAGAAAGATGAAAGACCAGTTTTGGCAAATTCGGCCCGCCTCTCTACGTGAGCCGGCCCCAATTTTGAGGGCTAGTGGGACCCGGTGGGCGGATTTGAACCCCCACCCGGCCACAAAGTACAAGACAGTAAGACCGGACCCGGTGGGTGGAATTGAGCCCCCACCCGGCCAGAAAGTGCAAGATGTAAGACCAAGCGGGACCCGGTGGGCGGATCGCGACCTCCACCCGGTCGGAAAGTGTAAGACATTAAGTGCAAGACGATAAACGCAAGAAAAACAATGGCCGGCCGGCTAAGATAGCGGCCGGCTCGTAAGACTAAAGTGTGCAAGGTGCCAGATAGCAAGTTCTACAGTTACGCCCGGCATCCCGGGGGCAAAATAAAGTTCGACAGCAGTACAGCTACATCCGACACTCCGGGGTCTTCACTCATCACCCGGCTGACGGGAGCTGCCAGCCTTGTCGCCTTCTTCGACACCCTCGTCCAGCTTCGTCTTCCCCTTCGGATCCTCGTACGGAGGGATGAACTCGTCGAAGTCAACAAAGTCGGCGATGTCGGAAGCGGTGCGGCGAATTCCGTCAAGCTGGGAAAGCTCCGACTATGACATGCCGGCTTGAGGGCCCTCATTGAAGACCTCCAAATCGGCATCCGGATACCAGGACAGCAGCAGGGACAAGGCCCACTATGCACCACCCTGCGCCGCGGACTCCTGCAGTGCCAGAACCCGATCCGATGCCTCTGCTAGCTGGTCCGTCAGCCGGGAGATGAGTTCCGGCAGGGCCGTGTCATATGGAAACAGCATCTGGAGCAGCTCACGAGCCGCCCTGGCCAGTTGGGCGTTCTCACGACCAAACTGACCCAGCACCTCCTGCAGCGTCGGCTGGCAGCCGGACATGGCGGCAGGGGTCGGAGGCAGCCCGAGGGACGCAAGATGGGTCTTCTTCGCCTCCTCCTCGATGGCCGGATAGAAGCCTGAAGCCGGAAAGAAGCCAAATGAGGAGAAATCAGAGAGAAGAACCGAAAGAACCAGAGTTAGGAAAAGGGAAAACGACGTACCCTTCAACGCCACGGCCAGACTGCCGATTTGGCGCTTCAGATGCTGCTCCGTCTTGTGCTGTTCGGCTTCCACCTTCTGCAGCCGGGTGAGCTCATCCTTCAGCTAGGTGACCTCCTTCTGCGCGGCGTCCTGCCGCTCGGCGTGCTCCTTGTCCGTGGCATTCTTCGCCTTGACCAGGTCGTCGAGCTCGGCTTGGCGCTTCAGGTCTTGCTCCCCGAGCCGCTTCACCTCAGCCTCCAGCCGGCTGACGATCTCCGGATCCACTTGCGGGCGCTGAGCAACACTTGCACTAGCCATGAAGAGAGTTAGTCCCCAAAGAGAAGGCCACCGGGCGAACAGCGGTTGCTTACTCTTGGCAGCCGCCAACTCCTGCTCGAGCTCCTGGACTCGGCCGCGGAGTTCCCCGACCGAGTGCTAAAAAAAGACAAGTCAAGATCAGAGCCGGCTAAGCAGTGGCTTACCACATATAAACCCACAAGACATACCTCGAGCGCTTCACGGAACCGCTTGAAGTCCGAGAGCTGCACCTCCAAGTCCTTCTCCACCTCCCGGGCGAAGACAATGGGATTGGCCGGCTTCCGCTCCCGGCCTTCCTGCCGGCTGCCCTCACCCTCGTGCAGCACGACCTCCCGCGACGCGTCACGGTCGGCCGCGGGTGATTCCCGGGTCGCCTCGCCGCCCGGCTGTTCCCCCGGAGCCGGGTTTGGCTCGGGAGTTGGTTGCGGCGCGGAGGTCGCTAGCTGCTCGACCGCTGGCTGCGGTGACGGCTGAGGCGGAACATGCGCCTCCTCCACCCGCGGCTGTGGCGGGACGTCCATCGCGCCCTGGTTACCTCAGGCGTCTTCACCGGCTGGGGCCGTCACCGGGTCAATCGGCGGAGCCATCTCTGCCGAGCCGGCGCGCCGTCATCAGCCTTCCCCGCGCCATCCGGCGCGACCAACCCATCGTCGGTTTTCTTGCCTAGGATCGACCTCGGAGGACTGAAGCCAAAAGACATGAGCAAAAGATAAACGAAGAGATGGACGAGAAGATGGGAAGATACTTACGCAACGGGATTCCCCGGAACCTTCGGCACCCGGAGTCGCCTCTTCTTCGCCGAAGACTCCGCGGCTCCGGCGTCGGAGGGACCTCCATCACCGGCTGGCTTGTCAGCCGGCGCGGCCGCCCGTTGGCGCTTCGCGGCGGCCGAGCCGCGGGTCTCTGCATCCATGTCAGAGTCCACGAGGTCAATAATCTCGGCGCCAGCAGAAGAGGACGCACCGAGAGCATCATCCGGCTTACCGCGGGTAGCCGACCGGGACGGTCCGCCCGCTCCAGTCGGGGCGGACTGGTCGCCTGCGCCGGCAGGTTTCGGGCGCGCCTCGACGCGGGAGGGCCGCCCCTCGCCGTCGTTCTCACCGCCTGTCGCGGCAGCATCTCCCTCCTCTCCGGCGGCAGAGCACCGAGGTGGCCTCGGCAGGTCGGGGAGAAACCGGGGGCCTTTCGGCCCATCCTCAACCCCCTGGAGACGGAAGAGCTGCACGCCGGATCAAATCGTCATCAACCGGACCACCGCATCAATTTTAAGAAGGGCAAGTGGAACGTACCTTGGGGGGTGGGTTCTTGCGGCTGTAGGGCAGCCGCCCGAACCCCCAGTCCTTGCCGACGTGACCCTTGGTGATCATCCACATCCAGGAATCGAGGGTGGAGGTGGAGTAGTTCTGCGTCGACAGCCGGGTCGGGTCCAGCCGGCCCGACATGAAGCACATCTTATGCGCCCGGTTTTGGAGCGGGCGCACCCGGCGGGACAGCCACGTCAGCGTCAGGTCCTCCGGCAGGAGGCCCTCCTTCATCAGGGCGTCGATGCACTGCACCATCGCGTCGACGTCCTTGTCACCGGGTTGGCCCCTCCCGTCCCAGTTGGTCTTGGGGGACGGCGCGAAGGTGAAAACCGGCAGGCCGACCCGGTCTTCATCCGACCGCCGGTTGCTGACATAGAAGTACGTCCGCTGCCAGCCCTTGATGGAGTCCGGCGTCTTGAAGGACGGCATGGGAGTGTCCCGCTGCTTGTAGACGATGGCGCTGCCACAGTCGACTGGCTCTTTCCTGCCGTCGGCAAAGGTCTTCTAACGCCCGCGGATGAAGAACAGCCGACAGAACAGGTCCATATTGGGCCAGATGCCCAAATAAGCTTCGCAGAGGGTGGCAAAGCAGCTCAGTTGTGCAATGGAGTTTGCCCCTAGGTGGTGGGGTTGGAGCTCGAAGTATTCCAGGAACTGCCGGAAGAACCGGCTCACCGGAAGCGCGAGCCCGCGCTCCAGATGTTCGACGAACAAGACCGACTCACCGTGGCGTGGAGCCGGCCGGATCTCGTCGGCGGGAGGGAGGCGCACTTCGATGTCCTCCACGGTGCCCAGGACGCCCTCCTGCCGGAGATCAGCGAGGAGCTCGGAGGTGACGACGGATCCCTTCCAGTCGGCGTCGCCCTCGTGCGTGGCCATGTCGGCCCCCAGCGTGGCGTCTGATCGGTGGGGGTGAGCGGCGGAGAGGCGCTGCCCCATGGTGCGCTGCGGCGAGAAATGGAGGTGGAGGATAGCAAGGGCAGCAGCGGCGGCGCAGGAGCTCGGGGTGGCGGAGAACGAGAGAGCAAGGGAAAGAAGAGGCCGAGGCGGTCTATTTAAGGGTGGAGGCCGCCTCCTCCACTCCTGCCACGATCCCACGATCTGGACCACATGGAGAGTAACCGCCAGACGAGCTGGGCGGTTACAGCCGCAAAAGATCCCACTACCTCTGGCAAAAGCGGCACCGGTGCAGAAGATCCCGGGCCAGAACCCGAAGCGTCGCGGCTGGCTGGGTAGTGGGGGGTGTCAGACCGACGGGACGGCTAGACGTAATCCCTGACGTCAACACCAGCCGGCCTGACGCTGAATTCAAGACGCCCAGCCGGCCCAACGCCAGATTTCAAGACATCCCGCTAGCCGACTCAGTCTGGCGAAGTCGAGCTAGCCCTCTCCAGTTGGGGACAACCCCTACCCCGACGTACTCAAAAGGCCAAATACAGCATCAACACACAGACGTTAACCCGGCCGTGCCACCCGGACAAACCCCAACGTGTTCGGGGGCTAGTGTCGGGGGGATGACCCCCAGGTGATCATAATAATTCACAAAGCAAGATTTCAAAACATCCGGCTGGAGCATCCGGGTGGATCCTTCAGCCGGACCAGCTCGACGCCGGCTGCTCCTCAGCCGGCCAAGGTCGCCGACAGAGTGACATGGCTACAGGAGGTAGCCGCCGGCCTCCACGATGCACAGTGCCGAGCGTGCTGTTGGTCGCCGAACCGCACTCGCCGCAGTCGGAGCCGACCAGACTGGAGGCGCCCCACCCGGCCTCGCACGTCTCCGACAGCAAGCCGACCGGACTGGAAGCGCGCCACCCGGCCTCAGGCGTCCCCGACAGTGGCGCCCACTGCAGCTGATGGAAGGACACTGTGGGAAGGAAGAAGACTGTAGCCGGACTTGCCGGGTCCGGGTCGGGCAGCCGGCCCCCGCCAGTCAGTGTGTAAACAAGCCGGACCCACACATGTACAACACCTCCTCAGCCCTATATAAGGAGGGGTGCGGCCTCCAGAGAGGAGGTCGGAAAACCAGATACTTAGTCCCAGAAACCCTAGACTACTACATCCGGCAGCCTGAGTCGGATCGTGATACACAACTCAAGGAGCAAGTTTGTAACCTATCCACCGTGAAATAGCAAGAACACAGCAGGAGTAGGAGTGTTACCTCACCGGGAGGGCTCCGAACCTGGGTACATCGTGTGTCAGTTCTCACGTTTGTGCCCAATCCCGCCTGCAGATGCCGCCGGCTGTGTCAGCTGCTCCCACACACAAGCCTACACTTAGGAATATGTCCATAACATGACACCGACTGTGCCAAGTCGCATACGAGCTCGGGGGCTACTCCCATCGGGAGCGTTGGCGCGCACCCGATCAAACAGAAAGCAAAAGACAACAACAAGTAATGTGGCTTGAGTCTATGCCCGACTATAAATAGTCGCACATAGACTCGGGGACTACTCTCATCGGGAGCGCTTGTGCGCACCCGACAACAGAAAGCAAATAACAAAAGAACTTACGTGCTCGGCAGACGCCAACGGAGCAGTGTTGACGATGGTGACAAGGTTGTCACCAGGGACAGTTGCCGTAGAAATGTCCACCGCAGCACGGCGGTTGGGCGACGGTGGAGGAGCCATGGCACCTTGATACATCTCAAACGTATCTATAATTTTTGAGTGATCCATGCTAGTTTTGTTATATTGTCACATGATTTTACTATCAATTATATCATTTTTATGCATTTTGTCGGACTAACCTATTGACAAGATTCCAAGTGCCAGTTCCCTGTTTTTGCTATTTTTGTATTTTAGAAAAGTCACAACAGGAAATATCGTCGGATTGCCTTCAAAATTTACGAAGATTTTTTATGCGACGGAAGACACCCGAGGACCAAAGGGGGGCTTGGGGGGCCACCCACAGGCCAGGGGCGGCCAGCAGCCGCGGCCCCACCTGGACCCGCTGGTGGGGCCCGCCCCTACCCCCTGGGAAACGCCTCGGCCCCCTCCGACGCCAATAAAATTCTTTTTGACCCAAAACCGAGGGGGTGGCCATTATTTTCCAGAAACTCGACCTCGACACGCCGTCACCGAAAACCCTAGTTCGGGGTCCGACCTGAAGCTGATCCCTGCACTTTGCCGGAGGGGAGATCGATCCTGGAGTGCTCTTCATCGCCATGCCTTCCTCCGGGATGAGTTGTGATTAGTCTCACCTTGTACTACGGGTCCACGGCAGTAGCTAGTTGGTAGTCTCTCTCTCTTGTGCTTCATGTCTTATGATCTTGTGAGCTGCCTAACATGATCCAGATCGATTATTGTAATGCTATGTGATGTGTTTGCTGGGATCCGATGGATTATGAAGTTATGTTCAGATTGTGCATGATTCTTATATGTTGATTTATGTTCTTGCATGCTCTCCGATGTGCGTAGTTACTTTGGCCAAGTGATTGTGTGTATCTCCAAGAGAGGGTATTTATGCTAGATAGTGGGTTCATGCCCCCTTTTGTTCCTGGGCACGAGTGATAGAAACGTCTAAGGGCGAGGGTGTGCTGTTGCAACTAAGGGTAAAAAAGTGGTGTTAATGTCTCTTTTGATATTAGTATTGCTTACTTCATGCACTTTACTTAATGCAAATGTCTGTTGCTTGCAACTTAATACCGTTGAGTGACAGGCTGGATAGCGATCACACGGTGGACTTTTTAGATAAAGATGCAGTTGGACTCAACGGTCTTTGTTCATTGTCATGATGCCTCCATAAATATTATCATGTTCCTTTTGTCATAGCTAAATTGGGTTTGTGTCATGATCTTGTCAATTGCCTAGCTGTAATTCGTTCACCCATCACATGCATATTTTATTTACTTGAGAGACTCCACTAGTGAACCCATGGCCCCCGGTCCATCTTTTTACATTGTTTAGAACCTCATTTACTTGCTTTTAATCATCATTACTCCACTGGTCACTTTTGATTATTTCATCTATTTCACCATACAATTAACCACTTTGTTTTCTGTTGAAGGTTAAGCGCCAGAGATCTTCAACATTCACCTCGTTGTTGATTTCAAAGTCCTACTGGTTCGATAAACCTCGGTTCGTTAAGGAGGGAAAACTGCTACTTACTACATCCACGCCTTCGCTTGGGGCACCACCCAATATTGCCAGCTCTGCCAGTGCTTGTCAATATCCAGAATCAAGCAGTTTTCTTGCGCCGTTGCCGGGGACTTTGGAGCTGCAGCAAGGGGAGTCTCATACCCTCAATCACTTTACTTTATTTTTGTCTTGCTTGCTTTATTTCTCGTTAGATTATTTTTCCTGTTTCAAAATTTTAAACCCCCAAAAAATTAGTGTAGTCTTTATTTTCATTTTGTTATTATGCTTAGTTATTTACTTGTTCTCACTGGTTAACTTCTTTGAAACTAGATCTTATTGGCAAGGCGGGTTCACAGAGGAACAAAAAGAATATTATAAGGAATACTGCTTGTCTCAAAAAGGGATACACTTATGGAAAATAATAAATCAACTGAACAATTATGCTAGAGACTTGTGCTTTAAATATGACATATCTTATTGTTGTGATGAATCTTTATGTTGCTTGAATTTTGAACACCTTCCTTTCCAATGTGCTTGCAATGATACTGAAATCTTAGCATCTTATGCTAAGGGAAACTATGATTTTTATGATGTGGAACAAATAGAAGAATTTGCTGCTTGGAAGGGTGCTTATGAAATTTCTTCTTTTCTTGAAAATGATGATGATGCTCCTTATAAATCTGAAAGTTTTGCTAAACTTAAATATTGCATGGATAATTACAAAGATGATAATGCTTATATTACTGAATATCTTAAGGGTTTATCTCCCCAAAAGAAGAGACTAATGCCATGCAGGAGCCTATGGAAGAAGAAATTGCTGAAATTGGAAGCTCATTAGATGAAAAAGAGGAGGAAGAATGGAGTAGCTACCCATCTCTACCTTCTAGTGATAGTAACTCTCTAACTCATACATTATTTAATTGTCCTCCTTCCTCACAAAAGGAGAATGAATGCTATGATCCCATTGATTCATTTGAAACATCCCTTTTTGACAAAAATGATCTTGTTATTTATGATAATCCGTGCTATATTGATAAGTTTTATGATAATCCTTTATTTTCTACAACCAATGAGATGCATGATAATGAGGAGCTCTGTTTAGAAAGTTCTTATGATAAAGCTCTTGATGATGGTCCTAGATTACTTGATGATAAAAATTATAATGCTATTGAAAGTGGGTTTAATCCCACTATTTTTGAGATGGACCGAAATTATGTGCTTGTAGATCATGAAAAGCCTATTTTAAGTGATAATTATATTGTTGAGTTTGTTCATGATGCTACTGAAAATTATTGTGAGAGAGGAAAATATGGCTGTCGGAGTTCTCATGTTACTAAAACACCTCCCTTTATGCTAAAAGTTTTGAAGTTGCACTTGCTTTACCTTCCTATGCTTTATGCTTTATGCTTCATTGATTTATTTTCTTACAAGATGCCTATGCATAGGAAGAGGGTTAGACTTAAATGTATTTGATATTTTCTTCATGATGCTCTCTTGTGCGTTTCAACTCTTATTCTTATGTGAGCATCATTGAAATTACTGGGCCTAGCTAAAAGGCGTTAAAGAAAAGCGCTTGTTGGGAGGCAACCCATCTTTTATTTTCAGTTTGCTTTTTGCTTTTCTTGAGTCATGAAGTTATTACCTCTGTAGCAACTTCATTGTATTTTTTTCTTTTGGTTTTTTGTGCCAAGTTTAGCCTCTAATGCATTGAATGTGCGAGGTGTTGTTTGGCTGTCCAAAAAACATATTCTATGCGCCTGCTGCACGAAATTCCTAAAATCACCAGAATCTTATCTTTTTCTGATAATCTTTTACAAGAAACCTGATGCTTTTATCTATCTTTTGTTAGCTTTAAGTTTTTTGATTTGAGCTTCATAAGTGCCTCCAAAAATTCGATCTTTACAGACTGTTCAGTTTTTGATAGATTCTGCTTTTATTTTGTATTTGCCTCTTTTACCAACGTCCAATGTGAAACTCTTGAGGGAGAGTATCACATTGAGGATTAGTAAACAGTAGCTAATGCCAAATGAAGTTTGTTTGCAATTTGTCCAAAGTTGAACAAATGTGCATTTTAATTTATGAGCACTAACCTCTAATCAAATTATGAGAAGTTTTGTGTGAAGGGAGTTTTTAAGTTCCAAAGGAGAGGAATATGAAGAGATCGAGGATAGATCAGAGCTCAAGCTTGGGGATTCCCCCATGGCACCCCCTCTAAATATCAAGAATTCTCAAGAATCAAAGCTTGGGGATGCTCAAGGCATCCCCTCATCTTCATCGACTATCATAAGGTCGTGTTCGTTGAACTTCGTTTTTATCACTTTACATATTATGTGCTATGCTTGGAGCATCTTTTTACTTTCAGTTTTGTTTGTTTGTTTGCTAGTATATCTTTGTTGGATCCTAGCTTTCTTTGTGTGGGAGAGAGACACGCTCTGCTTTTTCATTTGAATACTCCTTTGCTTCGCTTATATCTTTTTTAGTACTCTTAGCTACTGTCTGTTTGCTAGTAAGCTCTCGCTTTTAGCTTTTATCTTGTTTAGAGCTGCTAGTTGTTATGTTAAACTCTCATGTTCTTCACTTATACTTGTTGGAGAGTTGTTGTTGAAAAATTGCTTGAATTGTCAAAGCGACAAAATGCTGTTTGTGTGATATTAGAATAAAATGAAAAGCCTGCATAGTCTTGTAGATCATTGTGTGGATACTTGATGCTTCTCAATTGTTTTGAGATGTTAATTTGAATGCTCAAACTTGCTGGTTATTTGAGTGGAATTGATTAGTAAAGAAATGTGGTTGAAAGCTTGAAATTGTGTGGTTTTTTGGAATTGTTAATTCATAGAGCTAATCTTTCCATCAAAAGAATTGTTTGGTCAACAAGGGAGACGGTGTAGAGTTTTTATGGTTATGATTGGTAAATGTCTTATGTTGTTCTGTTACTGGTTATTATTAGATGTTTGCTTCAAACACCCTTTTTGCTAAGCCTAAAAATTCGTACTGAGTGTATGGTTCACTCGTGCATCCAATCCCCAAAGCCAAACTTTCTTGCCAGCTGAGTCCACCATATCTACCTATGCATGGAATTTCTTGCCAATCCAAGTAAATTTGTCATGTGCTACCTTTAAAAATTCAAAATACTTATTTTTGTGCCTCTATTTTTAAGCTCATGAGGGAGCAGTAGAAGCTAGATATAACTTGTGACGAGCAAGGTCATTTCCCCCCTGTCACCCGGTGTCGATGGATTACGTCTTCACTTGAATCAAACCGAGAGCAGCTTAAGCAAAATATAAATATAACTCACCATTCTCCCCCGCGCAATGCAAATCTGAGAAGTCAGCTCAAACATTGGACAGTGGTGAAACCAAGGAGAAAGAAGAGCGTACTCGCTCTTCTAAAAAACAGCTGCTCTCACAAGTCTAAAAAATCTTGCTTGTTATGAGGGACTAGATAGCTTCTCTGTTGTGAAGTCATTGACGAAAGCATGCATGCCTCAAAATTGTTTTACTTCTGTTTTAAAAATCAAAAAGCTCTAGCACATGACTAATCCCGGCTTCCCTCTGCGAAGGGCCTTTCTTTTACTTTTAATGTGAGTCAGTTTTCCTTTTTCCTTCTATCTCCACAAAAGCAAACATCTAGTATTGACCCTGGGTATCGTTGAGCATATTGCATTGTCAAGATTAAACGTGAATCTTTATATTGACTTTATCTATAAGATAAGCCGTTGGAAGATAAAGCTTTTTGCTAATTCTTACATCTTCCTTTGTGTTGATTCTCAAACACTTTTGTCATGGAATTATTATCCTTGTGAATTAGTCAAATATGTTGATCACATTGTTTTCATGTCTTTAACATACTATTTATGAAAGGTTTTGCTTGAATGATTCAACTTGTTTATTCATTGCATTCTTGCTATCAATTATAGAAAATTGTTTTATATCTCTTCATTCACATCCTATGTTTTACATTACTATCTCGATCATGATTATGTTGGTTGCATGTCTCATCAAAAATTATTTGTTATCACTTACCTACTCAAGGACGAGCAGGAGTTAAGCTTGGGGATGCTGATACGTCTCAAACGTATCTATAATTTTTGAGTGATCCATGCTAGTTTTGTTATATTGTCACATGATTTTACTATCAATTATATCATTTTTATGCATTTTGTCGGACTAACCTATTGACAAGATGCCAAGTGCCAGTTCCCTGTTTTTGCTGTTTTTGTATCTATTATATATTAAAAGTACATGATGGGTTCACCAGAAAAAAGAGAATTCCCCTAGAAATTTCCACAAAAATCAGAAACATCCAACCGTTTATCTGATAAACAAACTAACCACAGCCAATCGATCTTTCTAATATAGCAAAATTACCCAACTTTGTCATACTTAAAATAGACCTTTGCTTAGAAAAAAACGTTTCGTCAAAAAGAAAGGCAATTGGCAGCTCTTGCCCTAGAATTAGGTATCCATGCTCTATCCAAGATCAGTCAAATCTGGAGAAAATTAAATCGACCATGGGTGTCAGCTCTCCGTCCTCATGTCGCCATCGTGCCAGCCGTATGTCTTGGCCATATCAATGGTTCTCGCGTGGACAACCACGAGATCAATTATCGCATCCTCTCCTTGCTCCTCCAACGGTGTCGCTCTCCGTTTCCATGCATGTCCTTTTGTTTCCGAGTAGTTGACATGATTTTGCATTCTTGCGATTGATTATCTGTACATCCAACAAGAGTAGCAGAACATCACAGGAGTGAGTACTCCGACGCCGACGGGCGGGCAGCCTCAATCCTTCCTCATGGGTGCACGAAGATGGGCCTAGGGAGCATTGCCAACTCCAGGACTTCCCGATCGTTTGGATCCTAATAGAGTAAAATGCACTCACGGTCACTGTACTAACAGCGAAAACTCACTTTGGTCACCGTACATAAGAAGACGGACAATACGGTCACTATCTACGTTGGGACGTGAATGTACGGTCACCGCTCCCTGTATCTGCCGCGTACGACCACGTGTTGACCGGTCAGCGGAGACAGTTGGCGATTCCTGTCAGATGCGGAGGGAGTTTGTTAAAATAGAATAATCTTTCGGGTGGGTATTTGCAAATTGGTGTCTCTCCCTCGTATATCACTGGAATCCCTAGCTCCGCCTCTCTCAAATCCCCCAAATCAAGAGGCGCTCTGCCTCTCACATATCACCCAAATCAAGAGCTGCTCCGCCTCTCCCAAATCCCCCAAACCCTAGATCGTGCTTGTGGACGTCGCGCACGAATCCAAGGCTGCAATGTCGACTAGAAGTTCTGTCCGCTCAGCTCTCCGCGTGCGAGCAGTTCCGGTGCCACGAATCAGCTGCCCGTTTTGCGGCACGCAAGTGAAGATGTTGGTCTCCAACACCGACGAACACGAGGGCTGGGTGTTCTACCGGTGTGCCAATCCGGATGTAAGCCTTCTAATCGATTTTCTGTCTGTTTCCTGTCATCAATTCAGTGCAGTCTGTTTCGTTTCATCGCTTCAGTGCAGAAAATTTGATGCATTGTTTCAACTTTTTTGGTGGTAGACTGCATGTGATTTCTGGAAATGGGAGTTGGAATACGTGATCTATCTGCTGGATCATGACATTCTTGTTGGGGATGCTGCCGTAGACGCACTTGGAGCAGCAGAGGAAAAGAGGGAAGAACTGAAAGAAGCAAAGGCAAGGAAGATGGCTAACAGAAGCCAAGGAAATCGAGCTATGCAAGGTAGGGGAAGGCCTGTAGATGTGATGAACAAGCAACAGGCAACTGCATTGCTCCTTGTAGGCAGAGAGCTGTTGTGGGTCATGAAGATGATGATGGCTAGCCTGATGGTGCTCTGTGTGGTGACTGTTGTGTCTGTGCTCAAGAAGTGATGTAGTTGTAGTAGTAAGACTTAAGTTTGAGTGTTGTTTGTAGTAGTTGAACAAGTACTGATGTATTTTGCTGTTTAACAAGTTTGGCTATATGTGTGCTAAGACTTATGCAAGATATGTGACTGTATGTTTGTTAAGTTCGAATCTTGTTTGTTGCTGTTGAAGAAGTAGTGATATTCATACAAACAAAAGAAATACACATATAATACCAGGAGTTCCATACATAAGACAAGTAGTTCCATACATAGAACAAATGCAGCAGCACATATAATGTCAGGAGTTCCATACATAGGACCAAAAACTTCCATACATAGAACAAGAGCAAGGACCATATCACTCTGAATCTATTTAAACTAGTAGCATGTAGCTCCAAGCTACCAATCATCTGAATATATCAAACATGGATACATGAGTTGGCTGGGTTGGTTGAGACTCTGGTGGTTCCCTACTGTCCCTGTCTTTTTTTGCTTGCCTTGAATGTGTCTCATTCTCAATTCTTTGTGCCTCCTTGTGAATTCTCTGTGCCTCCTTCTGTTCAGCAATTGCCTTCTTCTGTGCCTCCTTCTGTTCAGCAGCTGCCCTCTTCTGTGCCTCCTTATGTTCAGCAATTGCCTTCTTCTGTGCCTCCTTTTGTTCAGCAGCTGCCCTCTTTTGTGCCTCCTTCTGTTCAACAGCTGCCCTCTTCTGTGCCTCCTTCTGTTCAGCAGCTGCAATTCTCTCTTCCTGCTTCTTTGCTGCTGCAGCCTCCTTATTCTTAGCAGCTATAGCCCTTTCTGTCTGTAATACAAACTTTCTAGTCTCAGCTCTAGCTTGCTTCATCATTGCAGCATCTTCTTTCCTCTTCTCTGCTGCCAGTCTCCTCCTCTCAGCATCCAACTCTTTCTTCTGAGCTTGCTCATGTTTCCTTCTGGCAGTTTCTTCTGCAATCCTCTGCTCTGCTTCTTGCCTCTTATGTAGCAAAGCTTCTTTCTTCTCTTCGAGTTCTCTCTCCCTCTGTCTCTTCAAGTTCAGTAACTGGTTAGCCAGTTCACTTTGGGTGACTGTATTTGTGCTTCTGTGTGATTGGTTAACCATGGCTTGTGCAGCAATGATGAAGCTCGACTCTGGAACTGGTGCTTGTTCAATTATTCTTGGCAAAGGCATCTGCAAAAAGGGTTTTACATGTGAATTAGTCACTGTTCAAAATATCGGCCGGTAAGCCGATAAATCGGCCGATTTATCACTTATCGGGGTCGGACCGATAAGATAAGTGAATTAGTACATAACAATTATGTGCAAAGGCATCTACAATATTAGCAAGATAAGTACCTGATTAATCATCTGATCCACCATGTTATCTTCAATAAATATGATAGGCCTGCAACCCTGAAGAAAGCCTCTCTTGCAGGCATCTAGGCACATGTATGCCTTGTTGAACCTAGCTTTTTCATCAAGTGCAACAAAGAATGAGCTACCAGGATTACTCCTCCTTATCTCATTTGCATAATCCCACAACATCTTGTACTGCCCTGCTTCATCACCATGTATGATCTTCATGGCCAACCTCCTAGCCCTCTGCAACTTGGTCCTACCAGGTGTCATATGCCATTTCTTTTGTACAACTCTTGAGAAATTCCTCAAGTTCATGTCCTGGTCTGCCCTGAAACTCTCCAGGTACTTCTTTGCAAGGAATGGAGCAGTGAAAGCACTCACATTCCACTTCTTGCTACAAGTGTGTTCATCCACATATTTCTTCACCATGAAGCAGTTGGTCCTACTGTCCATTGATGCCCATAGGTACCAAGTGCAGTCTTCATCACATACTGCTTTAACTCTTTTCTTGTCATTGTAAGGCATCTTAATATCCACTCTATTTTTACAGCTGTACTCTTTGATTGCCTTTCTTAGCATCTCCACATTGACAAAAACTTGCCCAACATGAAATTTTGGACTGTGCAGGTCCTCTGCTCTGAAAATTCTGAACTTGTTGGCAACTTCATCATCTGAATCAGGTGCCCATAAATCATCTCCTTCAGATTCATATTCCTCTTTTGCTACATTGTCTGCTCCAGTGTCTTGTACTGTCTGCTTCCCTTTGGATTCTACCTTCAGATTCCCTTCTTCTTGTCTGACCTCCTTTCCTTTTTGTTTTATGTCCACAGGTTCATCCTCATCCACATTATCAGCATATAGATCATCATCACCATCAGATATGTCGAAGTCACTGTCAACAAGTGCACCAGGATCATAGTCTGAATCCTGGGAGTCACTGTCTGAAGCTTCATGAGCTGTTCTTCCATCCTGACTGGGCTGTATTACAATGGTCTCTGTTTGGTACATATGATCTTCATTCTCTGTGCCTACTGACAGTGGTCTCTTCCTCCCGACAAATTGAAAGTTGGCTTCTTCTATCTCTGGATAGACAACCTGCAATGGAACATGTTCATGCTGTTGTTGCACAACCTCTTGCTCTTCCACGGATGCTTTGCTGCACTGAACATTATCTGTACTCTGCACTCCCTTCGAAGGACTAATAACAGGAGGGAGATGAACTCTTGGACAGTAAGCCACATCATCAGCACCCAGGTTGGCATTCAAGCTGTCGTCATGGTCGACATACATGCTGAAGAAATGATGCCCAATTGACAGGAATGTTAGCATCTGATCAGTATCACAATCACCTCTAATCTCTCTGAGCCCATTCTTGGACAGATCAAGAATAGGAACGCAGTAGTAAACCTTGACTCTGCCTGCCATTTCCCATCCAATCTCCTCCACCAAATTCTCTACCATAATTGGAGACCATGTCAACTTATCAACTTGATCATACCACACAACATGGCCACCAACGTATGATCGGTTGATTCCTTGCCCAACAAAATAACCACCATGGTTGAACTACGCAGAAAACTTTCCCTCTCGAGGTCCTGCGAATGAAATCATACGTATATGATTCAGAATCGTCCAAAAATTTCTCCTTTTAAATTCGACCATAAACCCTTGTCGCAAACCCCAAAAATCATGCCCTAAATCACTACCCAAATCGAAGAATCATCTGAACCAAAGATATACCATGAAACGCGAAAATCCCTAATTCGCAACTAAACACAGGCCATAGAAGAAGAAAAGTTCGAATTTGAAGGACGGCAATGTGGAGACATACTGTATAAAGGGGGAGGGTCTCCTTCGGGCCGACGAACAGGAGACATGGCGGCGGCGCCCTCTCGTCGCCACGCAGCCACCAACCACTACGTCGATGGCCGTCGAAGCCGCGACGACAATCCCGCCGCCGTCCGCCTGCGTCGTGATCAACTTCGTCGACTGCGCCGCTCCGTCTCCTCTGGTTCGGTCGATAAGGAAGAAGACAGGGGATGTCTCAATGAGGGCCTAGGAGATTTTTCATATCAGGGGGTTCTTTGCAAAAAGGACTGCAGGAATCGACAAATGGCGCCGGCGACCGGTCAACACGTGGTCGTACACGGCAGATACAGGGAGCGGTGACCGTACATTCACGTCCCAACGTAGATAGTGACCGTACTGTCCGTCTTCTTATGTACGGTGACCAAAGTGAGTTTTCGCTGTTAGTACAGTGACCGTGAGTGCATTTTACTCATCCTAATATTCCGTCGTGCGTTTATCTGGGCCATGACGGGCGCCGACGTCCTCTCCGATTTTGACTCCAGCCGGCTATGTCGCTTCCTCCATCGATCCATGTCCTCTAACTCAATGATTACCCTCAAGCTACATCGTCGCTGCCTTCTTCTGCCGCCACAATCACGTCACGGTGCAGTGCTCATCCTCGATCTCAACCGGATCCTGTGTTGCTCACCGTGGAACACTGCACGCAACATCCTTGATCCTTCCTCTTGGCCTCACCCCAATCGTGTTCTCTTAATTTGACCTTTCTCATGGCTGCAGGTGGGTGCTCAACTAGGAGCCGCTGACCCCAATGACGTTGTATTAGAATACTTCAGAAGAAACATCTACGTATGGCTCGGTCTCTCGCTGCTGAAACCTTTGGTTCTATGTACACAAAGAGTTAGTGAAGCCTGCCCAGAAACACTTATCGACATCAACCGATTATTTAACTCTTCTAAGTTATCCTGACTTGGGGTGGTCCTGAGTTCCTGACAAACTCTGATTGCCAAGGTTCGTATATGGTTCTTATACAATATATTCTTCAGTTTATTTAGTGATGCTTACCACTGTTTCCGTAGAGATATACTTTGTAGTTGGTAGTATTTCCATTGTTTCTGATACCGAATAATTCTTCATGCAATTGAAAATTACTGCTCCAACAAAGTGAATTTTCTTGCCTAATTACAGTACTGTTATATTGAAGAACTTTCTAACTTTATTTTGGGTCATGTATGCTAAAAAGAGTAGCCAAGTTATTTGTATTAGATGGTCAAGGTATACACATTTTCGTCTATTTGGTATTGAAGTATTTGCTTAACAAACTCTCGATCAAAGTGATAAGGCTACAACGTGTGTTGATGTTCTTATAAAAGAACTTCTTCTCGACAATCTCAGTCTTTTCCCCTTGAGTCCATAGAAAATTGCAGGCCTTATGTAGATTTATGCTACCTCTTCATGCAGCTTGACATAGGACTGAAACATTGTTGTTTATTATAGGTTGCATGATAAAGGTCGTTTCACAGAAGAAAAGAATTCTAGGATGAGCACATCGCATATTGCTTATTATTGCGGGCAATACATGTGGTTTCTTTTGGGTGGTTTTGTGAACGATTTCCATCGTACACTGTGGCAGTCCAAACGACGACTCCCTTTTGCTGTTGATCTAATGACTTAAAAGATGCTGGACTAAACTGCATATCATTTACTCTTGGTATCAGAAATCAGTTTTGAATTATTCTCTACCATCTCCATTTCTCTGCACTCAAGATGTAGGGACCTTTTTAGCAGAAAAATTGTAGCTTCTATTAAAGATCTCTGCCAGATAAAGCGTTTCACGGAACATCATGGTTCAGGTTAGGCCCTCTACATTTTGTATGAATATCAATTTATTTACCCTTTTACATTGTAGCTAGGAGATATGTCTTCCTTGGAGAAAAATACTGTGCTGGTATAATAAATTAAAAACAGTAACATTTTTTCATAACATCACAACAACGACATCTTGGAAATGGAGTACTTAAATGTCCAACTATCATTTTTCATGTTTTTTTCTTCACTGATTTATTGGCGGACTTCTTCACTGATTTGAAATGATTGTTACATTCTTTTCTGTTCACTAGTAGAGAAAGGGGCAACATAACCGGTTGTATTGGACCTTTAGTACCGGTTGTGCAACCGGTACTAAAAGGTCGGCACTAAAGGGTCACCCCTTTAGTACCGGTTTTATATACAACCGGTACTAAAGGCCCTCCACGTGGGCAGCAGCGCGCGCGCAGGCGAAGGACCTTTAGTACCGGTTGGTAATACCAACCGGTATTAAAGGTTCCTGCATTTTTTGCCCCCCCCCCTATTTTTTCAGGCAGGTTTAGGTTTTCGGTTTTATTTCTTTTTGCTTATTTTTCGGGGTTTAGGGTTTCTGTTTTTTCCTGTTCGCTCATTTTTCAGGGTTTCGGAGGAGAGCACGTATAAAGTACACACTACACATATAAAGTACTCACTACACATATAAAGTACTCTCGTTAATTACATATAAAGTCATAATTACAATGGAGATCACCGCTTGCTACATGCACGGAGGGAGTCTATTTTTCGACATAGTGGAATTCACCGAATTCATCTATGACTTGCGTCAGCATGAATCCCGCCAATTCCTCCGCAATAGCTTTTACGCGGTTTTGTGGTAGGAGCTGGTTCCGCTTCCTTGACATCTTTAAAAGAAGGAGATCCGGTCAGTTATGATCGAAACTAAACACAATTGATGGTTGCAAAATAAAAGTTGTATATGTTGTTTACATACCTCTCGATTTCTTACACTATTGACTCTCTCATTGACCCTCATGTGAATATACTCGCAAACGTAGTATCCACATAGTTGCGTCCCCTGTGGTTGTCGCAGACACCACTATACAAGAATATAATTTAATCAAATAATAATCAAGAGAATGATAATGGTATTAGAAAGATACACAGACCTAGATACGTAGTAGTACTTACATTGTTAGCCTTGAACTCCAGCTTATCTTTCCATTCACCGCGTTCTTCCGCGATGAACTTTCTCCAAACCCTGCCCGGAAAAGAAAATGAATTGAGGAGTTATTTTATATACTTTGATATCCGGAAATGAACGAAAGTGGACGATATAGTGCGATTGAAATTACCTCTTGAGCATTAGACGCACGCTTTTATAATCATCTTGATCTTTCCTTAATGAGTCCCAGACTTCAACTTCTCCTTCATCGAGTCTAATGATAAACAGAATGTAGTGGAACCTGCGCACATTTATATACGCAGGTATTCAGAACTCGTCAATTACACTTATTATCGGGAAAGCAAAATAGAATGTGTACAAGTAACACTCACCCGAAGTTGTAAGGAAAAAGTATTTCCTTTTTGGTACTTTGTCTCTTAAAAAACGTTAGCAAACGGTCCTCTGTGTCCTGGACATACAGAGGATTTTCTACGGTGACTTAATTAACTTTATCCGGGTCAATGAACCCAATGTCCCAGATTCCTCCCATTCGGCATTCACGAATCTTCATTCTGCATAAAAGCATACAAAAGAATGTTGTGTGGATAATTACAAGCAATGAAACGAGCTTAACTATAAATAATTAAATTACACGAATAAATTACTTACAGACAATAGCAGCTGATGATAGATATGTCGAGAGCAAGTTGATTGTACATCTGAAAAAGTTCGGAGAACTCAACCTGCACACCATATTGTCGGAAGTAGTGTTCTTCCTTAACTCCCGCCATGAGATATACTCTCCCTTGTTTTGCGGCAGCCATGTACCAGTTATTCAATTTATATAACTGTGTTGTTAGAGCACTCGGATTTTCGACCAGAGGCAGCCCGAGTTCAAATTTATATTGAATTGTTATCTGCGCTATTGGGAAACCTGTGTCGCCAATGACAACTTCTCCATGCTCGATTTCCCGAGCTTCAGAAGGCACAATGAGCGGGGCGATCGATTGTGCTTCTTGTTCTCCGAGCTGGGCAACTGTTTTCCCGCACGCTTTTTCTTTCTCCGTCTGTGAGGAAAGTACCTTGTCAATACCTCGCTCATAGTCTGAAAGGGGCGGCGGTGGAGGGTCATATAGGTTGTCAACGGTGCGATCTTTTACCTCAGTTGGTATAGTCTTCAGAAGTTTCTTCATGGGGTCAACTCTTGCCTCCAGTCTTTCCTTTTTTTTCTGTTCAAAAAAGGCTTTAGCCTTGCCTTGTGTGCTCAGTTTTAATTCCTCCAAATTCATCTCGCCAGGTAACTTCTCAGGAGCCTTGGCTTCCTTTGGTTTTCTTGCACGTTTCTTCACAGGGGACGACGTGAACAGCTTCCGCTTTGTGATATTACTAGTGGGCGCAACAGTCGGCTGACGGGACGGCGCGGGCGATGGACTCGCGGTGGGCTCCCAGTCGTCGGGGGAGGAGGGTGGACTTTGCTGTGGTGAATTTCTAACCGGAGGAGTCGGTGGCCTTGGCGCCGAGTCTGGAAACTTGATGTATTTCTTCTTCCATAGAACGATACCAAGCTCGACTTCTCCCAATGTCTTCTCGCCTTCAGCTCCAGGAATGTCAAGATGCATTGAGTTGAATCCCGACAAAACTTTCGTGACCCCGACACGAGCAAATCCAGCTGGAATCTAACCAAAATGGAAGGTTGCTCCAAGTTGATGTGGTAAAGCATAGCCATTCGCCACCGGAAAACTAAGGTTATTCATTGGCGCATGTAACTCACAATTTGTCTTCTCCGTGATATCATCCACGGGGTAGCGCGCCGCCGACAGTTCATCAACTGCAGGATCTTGTAGCTGCGTGGAACCCACGCTGCTTTTCCGCTGAGATGGGCAGACATCAACTGCATGATCTTCTACTCGCGGCTGAGATTCCCTTTGCTGGGTAATTAAAGCCAGTTGCTTCTTCACATCATGCATCTGGCGTTCTAATGCAGTAAACCTCTCCGCCTCCCTCTTTTTACTTCTGTAATGTTTTCTATAAGTTGCAGCGTCCTCCGGAAACCCTTCAAGAAAACCAACCCCGCCTCCTCTGCCTCGACATCGTCCCCAGTGTTCTTTATTCCCGAGGGCGAGTGAAAGCTCGTCGTCCTCTCTATCGGGAACATATTTTCCCTGTCGGACTAGTTCTATTGCGTCAACTAGTTTTTTGGCGACTCTTGTAATTCTTTTCTTCCATTTTCCCTGTGCAACAATCAGCCCTGTGTCTGGGTCCAAGACTGCCCCATGCGCAAACAACCAGAACTTGGACCTGTCGGGCCAGCCATCTGTCTGTGGAGTGATCCCTTTTTTACGCAGCTCGTTTTCATAGGCTTCCCACTTAGGCAAGGCAGTCTTGTAGCCACCTGAGCCAAACGATGGTGATATTTCTTCTTCTGAGCATTAAACTTATTTTGGGTCGATCGGGCCACAGCGACGGCCGATTTCCTATACGCCGCAAATTCAGGCCAGTCATCTTTTAGCTTCTCTAGAGCTCCGGTGAAATTTGGAGGTTTTTTCGCATATTTTCTCCACAATCCGTTCTTCCAGTTCTTGAATTGCTGGGCCATTTTGCTAAGAGTCCATTCCTTGACTTTATCCTACCTCTTCTGTGGGAGATCTGCCGGTAGGGTGAAAGAATCCAATATCGAGGTCCAAAGGGTATCTTTAATTCTTTCCTCAAGATATTTTGCGCCAATGTTGGCTTTCTTCGGCTTATTCCATTCTGCAACGGTGATCGGGACGGCGTCCCTAACAAGAACGCCGCATTGAGCTACATATTTAGTGTAGATTCCTTCGGGTTTCTCCGGTTTGCCTTTTACACTAACTTCGTCGATCGACAACTTTGCACCATCCGGCAGCTTTACCCCTTGGTTCGGGCCTCGTTTAGGGATTGACGACTTAGATCCAGAGGGCTAAAAGAAAAATGTTTCGTTAATAAGTGCAATATAAATCAATTAATGCATCTAGCTAGTGATCAACAAGACTAATATATACCTCGCCGGAGTTTTCTAACGGCACTTCTTCGTCGTCGTTGTCGTCTCTGAAATTTTCTAACTCAACTCCCTCACCGGAGTCATTCAAACATTTCGCGCTGAAATCTTCGTCGTCTTCTTCGTCGGAATCTTCTCCATCAGAATTGGGTCCTGCAGCCCTATCATATATAATTGCTTGCATCCGGTCTTCATTCTCCTCGTCTCGGATGAAGGGGGCGTCGTCTCGGGTGATGGGGGCGTCGTCCTCCATAGCTCAATGTCCTTGCAATTTTTTAATTCATAGCAAACAACTTTAAATTTCATTGCAACTAAAAATAACATTGCTTTGATAAATTTTCGAACTTTGCTACAAATTTTTTCTAACTTAGCAATATTTCAAACTTAGCAATATTTCAAACTTAGCAATATTTCTAACTTAGCAATATTTCAAACTTAGCAATATTTCAAACTTAGCAATATTTCTAACTTAGCAATATTTCAACTTTACTATGTTATCTAAATGACTTAGCAATATTTCTAACAAAATTGCTACACTAATAATAACCTAAAATAATTTTCTAACTTAGCAATATTTCAAACTTAGGAATATTTCTAACTTAGCAAAGTGTTTTCGATAAATTTTATTTTTAACAGTACAAAACTAAAATTTTAGGGCACTAACAATACACTAACAATTTTTGTACTAACAATTTTTTCTACTAACAATTTTTCTACTAACTATTTTCTACTAACAATTTTTCTACTAACAATATTTTCTACTAACAATACTTTTGTACTAAATATTAACACTACCTAAATTGTGCTATCTAAATGATCTATATTGTGCTATATAAATGATCTAAATGGAGGCAGAAAAAGAAAAAGGTGAGGATGACGTCACATGACGTCATCACTGGAGGCAGTAGCCTCTGTCGATCAAGGGATCGACGAAAGGGAGCGCGGGGAGGAGACCGCGAGGGCGCGGTCGATGCGCGGGATGGCGCGGAGCCAAACAAGCGGCGCGTGGGACCATATGGTCACCGGAGCCACTGGCGGCGAGACTTTCCGCGGCGGCGGACGGCGGTGAACGACGGCAGGGCGGAAGAGAGGGAAGGAAGGGGTCCAGGAGGAGAAGCAGCTCACCAGGATCACTATGGAGGGGTCGGAATGTCCGGAGGAGGCCGGACGGCGACGGAAACTTGCCGAACAGCGGCGGCCGGAGCTCGGGAAGATGGCCCGATTCGGTCGATTGACCACGGGAGGGGCCGGAGCAGGGCGCGCAACGGCGGCCGGAGCAGGAGCGCGCGACGGCGGGGGGCGCGTCGGAGGCCGGAGTGTGGCGGCGACAGAGAATTTTGGCAGGGCTTCACCGGCCGGAGCAGTTTCGTGGAGGAGATCGATTTCTGCTAAGTGAAGAAACGGCCGCCGTTATATACAAAAAGGCCTTTAGTACCGGTTGCACATACCAACCGGTACAAAAGACCCCCTTTAATACCGGTTGGTATGTGCAACCGGTACTAAGGTCTTTTTTCGGCCGCCAAATATTCCCGCGCGCGAAACAACCCTTTTGTACCGGTTGCTCAATCCAACCGGTACTAAAGGTATTTTTTTGGAATTTCTTTTTTCCTTGTTCTTTTTCCTGATTTCTTTATTCTATTGATTTAATTGTCCAAATTTGACAAACTTTATATCAAAATTAAGCCCTGGACATGTAGAATCTTTTGCTACTGGTTATTTTCAAATTTGACTATGTTGATTGTATTCAAATTTCAAATGGATAATATGAGTAAATTTGACATAGAATTTATTTTTCTTTCTTATGTTTTCTGTTTATTTTTTCTTTCTTATGTTTTCTGTTTATTTTTTTCTCTTTTTTTCTATCTATTTTTATGAGAATATAGGTGAATTCATTTAATTACAAAATTTGGAATTCGAACTCCATTAATTCACTAATTAAATTTATAAATTCAATATCTTTTCATTGGTTTATCGGAAAAATGCAATAAAAATATCAAAATGTTGTTAAAAAATGTAATCTATCTATTTATGACGAATTCATTTTTTTGAAATTATAGGTGAATTCATTTAATTAAAAAAATTGGAATTTGAACTGCAATTAAAATATCAAATTGTTGATAAAGAGAACTGCAATTAAAAATGGATAATTAGAAAAATGCAATTAAAATATCAAATTGTTGATAAAGAGAACTGCAATGGCGATCACAGACTCTGAAACTAACTTCGACCGGTTCCTGAGCCGCGGGGTGCTGAGCCGCCGGCGCTGCGCATCCAAAGAGAAGGAACCCTCACAGGGTCATAGCTCACGTGAGAAGGAACTCTCTGAAGAAACGACCACCTACTGTCATACTGCCTATCCAATAGATACATGTAGCGACGGACGTGCTCATCCTCCTCCCTGATACGGCGACGTACCTCCTCCTCGGGGGCCGGCTCCCTCTGCACCGAGCGTGGCCCACGCGACTGCCACCACAGAAGATCCGGGTCGACGACGTCACCCGGATTCCTCACCAAGCTGCGCATCCCGGAAGGTAGCACCTCCCAGTGCCAGCCCGGTGGAGCCCAGTCCCGCACATCGCCCCTCTGGTCCAACATGGACATCGTCGCCGAGAACAGTGAGGTTGCAGATATGAGTTTAGATGTGATATGGCAATGGAGGCCAAGCCTACATATATATAGTGAGAAATTACAGGAAGACGAAGGCGGGAAGCGGTGGAAGAAGCACACGGATCGTGTGTTTCTTTAGAGCGCTTGTGAGCCGTTGGATCAGAAGCACATGGATCGTGTGTTTCTTTAGAGCGCTTGTGAGCCGTTGAATCAGAAGCACACGGATCATGTGTTTTCTTCGAGCGCTTGTGAGTTGTTGGATCAGGGCCTTTAGTACCGGTTCGTGTTACCGGTTCGTGTTACCAACCGGGACTAAACAAGCACACGGATCGTGTGTTTCTTTCAACCGCTTGTGAGCCGTTGGATCAGAAGCACACGGATCGTGTGTTTCTTTAGAGCGCTTGTGAGTCGTTCGATCAGAAGCACACGGATCGTGTGTTTCCTTCGAGCGCTTGTGAGCTGTTGGATCAGGGCCTTTAGTACCGGTTCGTGTTACCAACCGGGACTAAAGAAGCGCACGGATCGTGTGTTTTTTTCAACCGCTTGTGAGCCATTGGATCAGGGGTGTGTTTATTTTGAGGGCTTGTGAGCTGTTGGATCTGCACTCCCACCTCATCCACAGGTACACCTTCTAATCGCCTATAAATAGCGACGTACGTGCAGCGAACGGCACACAACGAGCGTCTACCTTTGCCACCGAACCCAATGGTTGGATTTAGCCTACCCGCTGGCATGTTCCCTAGCATTATTGTGTTTGTCTTTGTTCACCGGCCAGCCATTGGAGCCACCTCCTGTAGGTCGGTGAATAAAGACAACACAACGACGCTGTTGAAAAACACAAGCCCTCGGGTAGGTTGAATTCAACCACTGGATTAGGGTGACACAATGATGAATTGCCGAGGAGGTGGGAGTGCTGGTGGTGGAAGTGGTAGCCATGCCCCTCGGTCGGATCCAAGCAGCTGCAAGGCGCTCTGATGATCTACAACATTCCCAACACTTTTTGGGACAGTCGTTAGATCATCAGAGAAGTCTTGCGGCTGCTTGGATCGAAGGTCGATTTGCTGCTCATGACGACGCGAGACGGATGCGCAAGCTTCCGGATGGGCAAAACCAGTGTTGGATCAGCCACATGACCCTATATGCAAATCATTCGGATTCCCGTCATACAGCCCAACGGTGCATTTGATATGCAGGCACTCACGAGCCACCGTTGGGCTGTATGACGGGGAAACCGTGTGCATTTGATAAAAGGTTTAATACATTTTCTTCGTGTGTGTCCCTTTCTTCTGATTGCGCCGTAGCCATAGACAATCTTCATCATTTAACACGATGCTTGGGTCAGTTTTCACTTTGAAGGGCGGAATTTCATTAAACTTATTGTAATCTTCTGACATGTCTGTCTTGTCCTCCACTCCCACGATGTTTCTTTTCCCTGAAAGAACTATGTGGCGCTTTGGCTGATCGCATGATGTATCGGCTCGCTTATCTTTTCTTTTTTTCGGTCTGGAAGACATGTCCTTCACATAGAAAACCTGAGCCACATCATTGGCTAGGACGAATGGCTCGGTGTGGTACCCAAGATTGTTGAGATCCACTGTAGTCATTCCGTACCGCCGGTCCATCTCTACCCCGCCTGCCAGGTTGACCCATTTGCATTGAAACAAAGGGATCTTAAAAGAAGGTCCATAGTCAAGTTCCCATATCTGCTGTATGCAACCATAATATGTGTCCTTTGTCCCATCGTCGTTTGTTGCATCAAAGCGGACACCACTGTTTTGGTTAGTGCTCTTTTTGTCTTGGGTTTCCGTGTAAAATGTATTCCCATTTATCTCGTACCCTTGGAAAGTCAATATAGTCGAAGATGGTGACTTAGCCAACAAGTATAGCTCATCTCCAACAGTGGTGTTATTAATGAGATGTGTACGCAACCAACTGCCGAAAGTTTCCATGTGCTTTCCTTTAATCCAGAAGTTAGTCTGCTCCGGGTATTCGGAGCGTAAAAGATCCATGTGTTTCACGATATACGGAGCCACCAATCTGAAATTTTGTAGAACTGTGTAGTGTGTTTGAGTGAAAGAATGCACGTCCATACTTCTTGTTGCTTTCTTTCCTAGCGTGTCTTTTCCATGCAGTCTCCCCTCATGGCGCGATTGAGGAACACCGATAGGCTTAAGATCAGGAATAAAGTCAACACAAAACTCAATGACCTCCTCTGTTCCATAGCCCTTGGACATGCTTCCTTCTGGCCTAGCACGGTTATGAACGTATTTCTTTAAGACTCCCATGAACCTCTCAAAGGGGAACATATTGTGTAGAAATACAGGACCGAGAATGGAAATCTCTTCGACTAGGTGAACTATGAGGTGCGTCATAATATTGAAGAAAGGACGGTGGAAACACCAACTCGAAGCTGACAAGACATTGGACCACATCCTTCTGTAAACTTGGTAGAGTTGCTGGATCGATTACCTTCTGAGAAATTGCATTGAGGAATGCACATAGCTTCACAATGGGTACTCGAACGTTTTCCGGTAAAAGCCCCCTCAATGCAACCGGAAGTAATTGTGTCATAATCACGTGGCAGTCATGAGACTTCAGGTTTTGAAACTTTTTCTCTGCCATGTTTATTATTCCCTTTATATTCGACGAGTAGCCAGAAGGGACCTTGATACTGCTTAGGACTTGAAAAAAGATCTCCTTCTCTTCTTTGGTAAGAGCATAGCTGGCAGTACCTTGATACTTCTCTGGATTCTGGTTGTCTCTTTCGTGCGTACGTTGCTGGTCCTGCCGTGCATCCGTTGTATCTTTCGTCTTCCCATACACGCCTAAGAAGTTTAGCAGGTTCACGCAAAGATTTTTCATCACGTGCATCACGTCGATTGCAGAGCGAACCTCTAGGATTTTCCAATAGGGTAAATCCCAAAATATAGATTTCTTTTTCCACAAGGGTACGTGCTTTTTTGCGTCTTTCGGAACAGATAGACTGCCAGGACCCTTTCCAAAGATTACTTCTAAATCCTTGACCATGTCATATATAACATCACCATCAGGGCGTGTAGGCTTTGTCCGGGTATCTGCCTCACCTTTGAAATGCTTGCCTTTGTTTCTTACGTGATGCCTGTTTGGAAGAAATCGACGATGCCCCAGATACACAATCTTGTTACCTAAATATGTACTGTCAGTCTTATCTAAACAGTGCGTGCATGCATTGTATCCCTTGTTCGACTGTCCTGAAATGTTACTAAGAGCAGGCCAATCATTGATGGTTACAAACAACAATGCTCGTAGGCCAAATTCCTCCTGTTTGTACTCATCCCACACACGTACGCCTTCGTCAGACCACAACTGTAAAAGTTCGTCAACTAATGGCCTCAGATACACATCAATGTCGTTGCCGGGTTGCTTCGGGCCTTGGATAAGCACTGGCATCATAATATACTTTTGCTTCATGCACAACCAAGGAGGAAGGTTATAGATACATAGAGTCACGGGCCAGGTGCTATGACTGCTGCTCTGCTCCCCAAACGGATTCAAGCCATCTGTACTTAGACCAAACCTTAAGTTCCTTCCGTCAGCTGCAAAATGCCCAAACGCACTGTCGATGTTTCTCCACTGAGACCCATCAGCGGGGTGTCTTAGCATCTCGTCTTCCTTACGGTCTTCTTTGTGCCATCGCAACAACTTGGCATGCTCTTTGTTTCGGAACAAGCGTTTCAACCGTGGTATTATAGGAGCATACCACATCACCTTCGCCGGAACCCTCTTCCTGGGGCTATGCTCGCCCTCAACATCACCTGGGTCATCTCGCCCGATCTTATACCGCAATGCACCGCATATCGGGCATGCATTCAAATTCTCGTACTTCTCACCGCGGTAGAGGATGCAGTCATTGATGCATGCATGTATCTTCTCCACCTCTAATCCAAGAGGGCAGACAATCTTCTTTGCTTCATATGTATTATGGGGCAATTCATTATTTCTTGGAAGACTCTTCTTAAATATTTGTAGCAACTCTTCAAATGCCTTGTCAGATATTCCATTCTTTGCCTTCCACTGCAGCAATTCCAGGGTGGTACCCAGCTTTTTCTGGCCATCTTCACAATTTGGGTACAACAATTTTTTGTGATCCTCTAACATGCGCTCCAACTTCGACCACTCATTTTCACTTCCGCACTTCATCTGTTCATCAAGAATGACCCGACGAAGATCATCATCATCGGACTGATCAACAATGACCTCATGCTCAACTTCGTCTTCCCCCATTGTAGTATCACCGTGTTCAGAGAACACAGGATAGTTGTCATCATCCTCTTCTTCAGGGTCTTCCATTATAACCCCTCTTTCTCCATGCTTGGTCCAACAAAAATAATTGGGCATGAAGCCTTGTCGCAATAGGTGGGAGTGTATGGTTCTTACGCTCGGGTAATTCCTCGTATTCCGACATTCATCACATGGACAAATCATAAAACCATTCTTCAGCTTGTTTAACTTAACCACATCGAGAAAACGATGCATGCCATCAATGAACTCGGGACGGCGTCGATCACCGTACATCCATTCTCGGCTCATCTGCATTACATAATAAATACATCAAAAACCATTACACCAGCTAAATAATAAATAGAGATACGTGACCAAATTAATTAATACAAGTTCATCACATTAAAACCAAAGTAGAGTAGTGCCCAAATGTAATACATAGTTCTCACGAAACATACATCAAATGAAACTGACATACAACTATGTAAAGAATTTAAATCCAACAACAAATGTGATAAGAATCGCAACCAAGGTAACTACTGAACCAACAGCATAATGATACCAAGCCTCTTGACTAATGACATATTTTCTAATCTTTTTAAGCTTGACGCGCATTGCATCCATCTTCATCTCGTTAGCAGTGACGACGTCGGCAAGCTTGACCCCGTGAGCATCGACGATGTCGGCAATCTTCAATTCCAATACCATCTTTTCTTCCAGGCATTGGAGACGAAGATCTTCACTTATCTTCAATTTTGCTTTTAAATCGTTGTTTTCTTTTTCTAAAAACTCGACAATAGGGTCGGCTAGAATTTCCGGTTCAACTACCTCCTAAATAGAAATATATCTATGTCAAGTTGGTCGGCATGATTGTTATAACCATGAAACAAAATAAATAGTTATAAAAATATACCACATCAGAATCATAGACCGGACGAGGGCCGACGGGGACGGATATCAAAACCATGACACTATACATATAAAAAACATAATAAAATTATACAAGAAATAATTATGCATTTAAATCATATAACTAACATTTTTTAAAATAAAAGATTAAAAAAGAGGCTCACCGAGGTAGTGTCGGTGATGGAGCGGCGCGGGCGATCGACGGCGGTGAGGAAGGGGACGGGACGACACTATATAAAACCACAAATTATACTTTAATTTGAGATCAAAATGCATATAAAATAAATGAAATCCCTAACTTAGGCATTTCATCGAACACCTTGCAAGCACTACAAAAATCAAACTAGCTAAACTTGCACGAAAATGAGCTAAACTTGAAATGCCGGAAGAGAAGATGAAGTTGCTAACCCTTATATATGTAGCTGCCACCAATCTTGGAAGTTGTTGGAGAAAAAAGGGGTGAATTTGAACTTGGGAGAGCAAAGAGAGAGGAAAAATGGAGTTGAGTTCGAGCTGAAATGGTGCTGGCTCGGGGTGGCAGAAGGTATATAGAGGCCAGGACCTTTAGTACCGGTTGTTCATAGCAACCGGTACTAAAGGCCAGTCTTTAGTACCGGTTTTTAGGAACAACCGGTACTAAAGGTCCTGGCATCTATATGCCCTCTGCCACCCCCAGCACAACCGGTACTAAAGGGTTGTGGCTGCTGGCACAGAGCACAACCGGTGCTAATGCCCCCTTTAGTACCGGTTTTAGGTCAACCGGTACTAAAGGGGGCGCACCGTTGCCCCCTTTTCTACTAGTGGTTACGAGAACAAAGTAAGTAAATCCAATATCAAATCATAGTAGACAGAATGGTCGGCATCAAAATACTTGGTGAACAAAAATCGAATATTCAAAATAGGTGTGTGTGTGTGTGTGTGTGTAGTGCTCAGTTTTATCTACCTTCTTGATTCCACAACATTGAGCTGAAGCTGGTGCAATAAAAAGCAGGTACCGTACCTCTAAAATTTAGGCAGATCAATCATTACCTTCTACTCCACTTTGTACTAAGTTTATAAGTTGCATGTAAATTTATTTATGTGCATAGATGTCGACGTACATAGGTATCTGATAAAGATAGTGAAATAATTCTATCGACAGTAGATAGGTAGTCTTTTATTTCTTAAAAATAAATCTCTTGTCCTGTTTCAAGATACATGCTTCACGTTCATGTACGGGGCATGATTCATTACTTCTTACATATTTATATTTAGTACTTTTCTGGAAGTGCTTAGATTTCTTCATTCATGCTGCAATTTGCAATTTACAAGTAGATTTCCTTTGTTGCGTGGTCATCTACCGCATATCTACGCTATCTATATCTATAAATCGAAGTATCTGTCAACAGGAGGTTGTAAGCAAAAGGGTATTGTGCAGCGATAGCATGGCAAGGTAGAATCACATAGACCTTAATACTCTATTCAAACATATTCTTATGTTTATCATAATTAATTTATCGCAATCCAATTTTTTTTTGAAAGAATATGTTGAAACAAACAAAAAGGAATTCCTGTGTTAATATATTTTAGGAGTCAGTTTCTAACTATATTTTTCAATAATTCCAGAAAGGCCTCTCGGTCCTGTGATCGTCTCCCACATTTTTTTTTCCCTCAATATGTTTTGCACGGTAATATGTCAACAAGATAGTAGATCGAGTAGACCATAACTATGCGAAGGCAAGCACGCACTCTCATGCCGGTCTATCTATGCAACACACACTTAGGATGCGTGTATGCAAATCTCTTTTCTCAGTTAGTGTCGTCAATTTTTTTTGCTAAGTATAGCACACAAGCACAGATAATTATAAAGCAGTAGAAGAACTAATCTTGCAATTTGATGCAGCTATATTAGTTTTTTAATTGGATGTTGAGAGGAACCCTTCTCCAGACCCTGCGCAAGTGGGAGCTACATGCACCGGGGCTACCCTTTTTTTATGTTGAGAGGAGCAATTAACGGATATAGGGACAATCTATATACGTTAGGGATGAGAGTAAGATTGAGCTTGCAAATTCCTTAAATGCTTATCTTGAGACGAAATCAGTGTCAAACCCGAATATCAATATACTCCCTCCATTCTACTAAAAGCCTCTCGGCCCTCATGTGAATCTGTATCAAAATATTTTTTTCATTAAGCAAATCAATAGTGAGTAGCTACTATGTTTCCATTGATCCTTAAATGCTCTGAAAGAGCTACTCCCTCCCATTGAGTTTATAAGTCTTCCTCGAATTTTGAGTCTAACTTCGATCCTAATTTAGCATGGAAAATATAAAATACAAAAGGAACAATATTAGATTTGTATTTGAAAAAATTAATGGTTTAATGTTTGTTGCATACACTTCATGTTTTATTAGCCAAAATTTACGGTCAAAGTTGGGAGGAAAATTTGAGGAGGATTTATAAACCCAAACAGTAAGTCATTCTATGAATTAATAGGAAGATACATCGTCATGTTCTAATAACTTTCTCTAAGATATTTTGCATCCTTCTTTTAAATTAATAGTCTCTTATTATAATATTATTAAATAAAGGATAGAGCAATTCCTTTTTCTAGAGATTCTAGAAAAAGCGAGACAAAGTGAAGCGATAGAGTTTTCTTTATATAAGAATTAAATCTATACCATATCTAAATAGAATGGAAATCAAAAAGAAAGGGAGTCGGGATTCGATTATAGAAGATGTAGCAGAGAGGAAGCAAAGGCAAAACTAAGCGCTTTTTTTTGCTTGATATGTGTTGATGGTGGCTGAAGACATTATTCTGGCACGAACTAAAGAGTATGGTAACTAATGTCTCGGATAAGCTTTACATCCGACATAGAGGGTAGGGTTATAAGCTACACCCATTACGCTGCAACCAGAGATATGATAATGTAAATAGATTGTTGCAAAAGGTATTAAAACAATTCTTTTGTCAAAAAGAAGTAAGAAATAGAAAATATCGGATACATATCTGAATTCATATATCTTAGTCATAAGAAAGGAACAAATAAAACACGAAAAAGTAATAGAGTATTGGTATGTGTCTATAAACGCAAAACACATACCAGAACCAATCAGTCTATACGATCATTTAAATTAGCACTTTTTAAAGGTAGTGTAGTTTGAAGAAATATTCATACAGACAAATTTATCAATTTTTAATTAATTGAAGCACTAAAATTAATTATTGTTTTCCTAAATAAAAGGATGTGTCTTATTAACAATTTAAGATACACTAATACGATTCTCCATGGTGCCATTTTTCATTGCATGATCATGTTTAAATGTTGCCCGCGCATGTGCGCGGGCCACTATGCTAGTTTTAGAAAAGTCACAACAGGAAATATCGTCGGATTGCCCTCAAAATTTACGGAGATTTTTTATGCGACGGAAGACACCCGAGGACCAAAGGGGGGCCTGGGGGGCCACCCACAGGCCAGGGGCGGCCAGCAGCCGTGGCCCCACCTGGACCCGCGGGTGGGGCCCGCCCCTGCCCCCTGGGCACCGCCTCGGCCCCCTCCGACGCCTATAAAATTCCTTTTGACCTAAAACCAAGGGGGCGGCCATTATTTTCCAGAAACTCGACCCCGACGCGCCGTCACCGAAAACCCTAGTTCGGGGTCCAATCTGAAGCTGATCCCGGCACTCTGCCGGAGGGGAGATCGATCCCGGAGGGCTCTTCATCGCCATGCCTTCCTCCGGGATGAGTTGTGAGTAGTCTCACCTTGGACTACGGGTCCATGGCAGTAGCTAGTTGGTAGTCTCTCTCTCTTGTGCTTCATGTCTTATGATCTTGTGAGCTGCCTAACATGATCAAGATCGATTATTGTAATGCTATGTGATGTGTTTGCTGGGATCCGATGGATTATGAAGTTATGTTCAGATTGTGCATGATTCTTATATGTTGATTTATGTTCTTGCATGCTCTTCGATGTGCGTAGTTACTTTGGCCAAGTGATTGTGTGTATCTCCAAGAGATGGTATTTATGCTAGATAGTGGGTTCATGCCCCTTTTTGTTCCTGGGCACGAGTGACAGAAATGTCTAATGGCGAGGGTGTGCTGTTGGTACTAAGGGTAAAACAGCGGTGTTAATGTCTCTTTTGATATTAGTATTGCTTACTTCATGCACTTTACTTAATGCAAATGTCTATTGCTTGCAACTTAATACCGTTGGTGACAGGCTGGATAGCGATCCCACGGTGGACTTTTTAGACAAAGATGCAGTTGGACTCAACAGTCTTTGTTTCTTGTCGTGATGCCTCCATAAATATTATCATGTTCCTTATGTCATAGCTAAATTGGGTTTGTGTCATGATCTTGTCAATTGCCTAGCTGTAATTCGTTCACGCATCACATGCATATTTTATTTACTTGAGAGACTCCACTAGTGAACCCATGGCCCCCGGTCCATCTTTTTACATTGTTTACAACCTCATTTACTTGATTTTAATCATCATTACTCCACTGGTCACTTTTGATTATTTCATCTATTTCACCATACAATTAACCACTTTGTTTTCTGCGAGACCGGAAAGATTGACAACCTTTCCGCCGTTGGGGGCAAAGTGTAACATCCCAAATTTATTATAAGAATTAACAAGACCCAAAATTCAGAACCAACAAAAACTTTTTGAAATTACTTCACTAATGATTGTGTTTCTCTTTATATTGTTCTGTTTGACCTTGTGTGACTTGTTGTTTACGTTGTTTGACTAGTAAATATTAATCCAAGAACCCTGCCCAAGTAAAAACATATTAAACTTTGATGATCATGTTATGACAAGAATATATTCCATACAACTTTTCCTTTTTATTTTGGCCCAAGACCATTTCAATGATGTTTGATTTTAGCAACAAATAAAAACACCCTTTAGTTAAGAAAGTAAAAGTATTTCCACAACTATGTGTTCCCAAAAATATGGAGACCTATATGTTATCTCCTCTCTAATTATCAACCTTGATATTTTGCATGTATATGCAACTCCTATTTTATAAACTCTGATTTCCACCCCATTTGAAAACAACACTAGTGGGAAATATATTACCCCACATATTTCCTTTCTCAAACCTTTTTGAAAACAATTAAGTTATGAGTTGAGACATTTCTTAACATCATCTTGTCATAATTGAGTGTGATAATTTTTTTACAAGACAATATTGTTAATCATGGAAATGGTGGTGTGATTAATTCATGTGGTTTGAATTGTGTGGTCATGGTTGTGATGTGAATATTGTTGTGTTTTGATGTGGGTGTTTGCTAAGTAAAAATATGGAGAAAAGAAAAGAAACAAAATAAAAATATCGACACATAAAATCATGGGACAAGTGCCACACAAATTTCTCTAAGTGAGAAATGAATATTTTCTTTTAAACCAAAAATCGGTGGGGTGACATAGTGCTCACTCCCACTTTGCTCTAATATTTCTTCCCTCTTCAAAATATAATTTCAAAAATCTAAATTTACATTTCTATTACTTTCTTTAATTTTACCAAATCACGAAATGTGCTATGATGCACTTGTCAAATAATTTCCATCATAGCACCAAAAATCACCAACACCTATACTTATTTCCCACAGCATTTGCACACTTGCACTTCATCTTTTTCTTTAGCATTAAAATGCCTAATAGTTGCAAATAGTGCAAAATGGTGCCCTATACCCTATATTCAAATGGCAGCCCCACACTTGCCCTAGCTTTGTCTCCCTCATGTCCAGCACCCACCCAGCACCCCCTGCACGTTCTGGACAAGATCCTAGCACCCCCATGCCTAAAAACCTAGCTAGCCCTAAGCAGCCACGCCATGGACATGGCCACCACCCGGGAGCTGCCCCTTGCTCCCTAGATGCTCCCCAACTCGAGCTCCTTGCTCCAGGCCCCTCACCCTGCCCGCACTCGCCGTTGCACTGCCGGCCGACCAAGCGTCGAACACCCTGCATGCGTGCCCGCACCAGATCCACCCCGGCCGACCAGTGCGAGCCCGAGCCGCCCGACCGCCAGCGCGCACGCCACACCACCCCTTGCACCCGCCAGACACGGCTCCGTGCCTCCCCAGCCCGCACGCAGCCGCCCCCGCACGCGCCCGTGCCGCCCGCGGCATGGCCGCGCTTCTCCCTTGCCGGCCACGAAACCGAGCCGCTCCGCCTATAAAAAGGCCACCCCTTGGCCACTCCCTCACCACACCACCCTCACTCACTCCCCCTTCCACCCAGGTGCAGCGGAGGAGCAGCCGGAGCTCGACCCCGAGCTGTTCGGCCACCGCACCATGACGCTGCCGTGGTGCGTCTCCGGCGACGCCACCGCCACCCAGGAGCTGCCCCGACCACCCTCCCTCGCCCCCAAGCCGCCCCGGAGTCCCTCGCCGCCGGCAGGTGCCTCCCCGGCCGCTCCCTCTCTCTCCCTGTACTCTGCCCCGTCGGGCTGGGGAAGATGGCCGTGGGCCGTCGATCGCGAGATCAACGGCCCTGGTTAGTTCCCGCCCGTTTTGATTTTCTGCTGAAACTGCGAAGTGCTGGAAACCGTATAGAGTAGCCACCTTCGCAAGCATTTTCTGAGAAATCTGCCGAACCAAAATTTGAAATCTTTGCATGGTTAGGAAGAGCTAGTTTCACAGATTCACAGGCATGATTTAGATTTCCAAAATAGTTATCTTAGCTCAATGGAAAGATGAGGCAATGTAGCTACGCTCTGCCTGTTTTCAGAAACTTCTGAAAACAGATAACTGCTTAGGCTTTTTGACCCAATCATAGAAATTAACCTAAATTTAATTAGATGTTAGTAGTGGCATGTCATGTTAGTATGTTTAGTATACTGCCTTGAACAAGAGTTGAGAACCCCAAAATAAATTCTGTGTAAAAGATTTAAATTGAAAAAGATAGCTAATCAGTTTAGCTCAATACATGAAATAACAGAGATAGCCCACTTCCCATGCAAATTCCTATTTAACCAGAGGCCTAAAAATAGCAAACTAAAATATTGTAGCTAGTATAACATGCCATCTTCACATAGATGCAGGCCATGATCCTTTTTGAACACCTCGCCCACTCAAAATAAAAATGACAAATGTGTTAGTTTTAACTAAAGAACTCAGAAAGATCATTTTTGTATCCTCTTTGGGAGATGCTTCCTAGAACTTGGTTTATCTAAAATTACCAAACTAAAATGGTAACAAAAGTACATCAACTAATCTGCCCAATGACACTGGTTTGATTCCATTTGATGTTGTGGTTAAGTCAGTAGGAAATTATCAAATCAGTTAAGTTGTTAAACTTAAAAGGGGAACTTCTCTGTCAGAAAATGTATCCATACTTTGAAAATTAATATCTCGAGATCTAGGAATCTAAAAATAGCAAATGAGAATGTTCTGGAAAGCTTATGAAATTATATAACTCACTAAAGTGGGTTCACCCCATTTAGACTAATAAATAAATAATGATATTCAAAATGCTATAGAAGGTACAAAAATTAACTTGTTTGTTTCTGATACTCTATTAATCCAAATGGGGTCAAACCAATTTTGTTAGCTCAAATTTAAACAATACTAGTTATCCCTAAGAGGATTTAGCTTTTGAGTAATATTAACTTGAGTTGTAGCAAAAACAAGAAAACTAACCTTCTGGATAAAAACATTTATGCAGGGAGCTTAATAACCTCAATTGAATTAAATCCAATTGGGTTAGCTTCTACACATCAGTAGCTATCCATAGAATTTTAGTTCATACTTTTGTGACCAACAGAACACAAGTTATGCAATTAAACATGAAACCCTAGTTTTTGCCAGAATTGTGACACAATTAAATAATGGTTAATTAAATCAATTTGAAATCAAATTATGTTGCCTAGTGTGTGCAATAGCTATGTGTGATGCTCAAGAGTTGTTGTGATGCTTGACTGAGTAGTTTAGTAATGGCATGTATTGCTTGTTTATTTTGATGTTAAATTAATTTGTGTGAATGAGATGTTTGTCTTGCTTATTAAATTTGGTTGTCTTTAGGTTGAATACTAGCTTGGGTATCTAGTAATGTCTCTACCTTAGCTTGGTAAGATATTTAGAATTACGGAGAATAATAAGTGGCTTAACTTTTGTCTGAATTATTTCCTGTTTAAATAAAGGTGCTTAATCACCACTTGAATCATAATTTTTAGAAACATGAGTAGTGTTGGTGATTGCCAAACTTGTTTGTTAATTAATAATCTTCTCTCATGATGGTTGTTTGTTAGTGTTGCTTGATGTTTGTTGTTAGAGTGTCCTACCGTGTGTTGATTGTGTTCTTTCTTTTTTGCGACGCTAGATATAAACGTTACCGGAGTGATCCTTGGGAAGGATTTATTGGAGAAGAATCAGAGTTTATTTCTTTGATCAGTAAGGAGAAGTCCAGGGACATTATGATGAGAACAGGCAAGCTACCTCTCTGAGCTTGCATTTATATACGTCTATTTTGATTTACATGTTTTACCTATAAGGAGCATAAGTGACTCAAGTGGTTTTTACCACTAAGGCTATGATTTTGAAAACCCTTTTTCCAAAATACAAGTATATTATTTTGACACCCTATACGGAGGTATTGGATGGAAAATTCTTTTTCAAACTAAAGGATGGGAAAAATATGGTTTATTCCAAACTCCTTTTTAAAGTACCTAGTGATTATGACATGCCGAATTGTCGGTATGGAAGTGGAGAAGTGATGAATGGTGATGTTTATGAAAAATGCACATTGTGTCCTAGTACTTACGTCGACCAGCCGATAATCTGTGCGACCACATCTACCCAAATATGGGAACGGGCGTAGCCATATAGTTTGCTCATATTAGTATGGGATGCCTCAATAACGAGGATGACCTCGTTCCATGAGGGGATGAGCATTGCGCTCTACCCCCTGACCTGGGTCCCGGCAATCTGATGGATTGAAGGATTGAAGGGTTCGCTCGCCGGGCAGAACTACGAGTCCTCACATCTAGGTTCCTCGACGGGGGATCCTGTACTAGGTGTCGAAGGAATGGTGAATTCGTAGCGGTAGGGTCCTATACTAGCATGAGCAAAGCAAAGACTATGGCCGGTGGCTCAACTTCGCATACACTTGGTATGGCGGGACGTGGCAGACACGACGAGTTACCGGATGGGTGTGGGAAAAGCGTGCTACCTCTGCAGAGGGTAAAACTATTTGAATAGCCGAGTCCTCGGATATGGACAGTTGGGAGGCCCTACTAGACCATGTGCAAAAGTTTTGCAAAGATGTGCAAGTTTTGGAAAAGTTTAAGAAAAGAAACAAAAGTGGAGATGTTGTTACCCAAATATACCAAAGGGAGTGGTATGAGTTGTGGAGATAATTGGACCATGATGAGACATGGTCGGAAAAAAGGAGGAGTTTTGGAGAAATAAACAAAATGGTGATTTTTCGGGAAAAACGTTTTTAAAAAGGGACTTCTTACATTTTTCAACAAACATCTACTTTCAGGAAAACGTTTTAAAAGAGATTTCTTACAAAGGCCGATTTATGGGAAAAAGATCTAAAAGCCTTCTTTTCTTTTAACAAAGGCTTTAGATGTTTTCGAAAATATACAAGGGTTATGAAAAGTTATAAAATTCTCCTTATTTTTCTTCAACGAAAGTTATAGAGCTTTCCAAAAAAAAAGTTTTACTAAACAAAAGTCTATCCTTCTCTTTTCAATAAGGGTAGAGCTTTCAAAGCAAACAAAGTTTTACTCCAACTATAAAAAGTGTAGTGCATGCTCTTTCGGGTGGGGTAGTTTGCGAGTACAATCAAATGTACTCATATTGGTTTCGTCCCTGGCTATTGTCTTAGTCAGATTTTAAAGAAGAGCAGCTTGAAGAAGGAGATGGAAATGACGTCAATGCGAACTAAGGCGCTTCCCAGTCAGTTGCCTGTAGGGTTAAGGCGAATGACTTGGGCTCCACGTTGTTTGGTGATTTCCGCTGCAAGTACCTATTGAAGATTATGACTTCAATCAAGTAAGTAAATTCCTTCGGTATTTATGGATGTTCCTTGATTACCAGTTTGATTGTGCTCAGCGACACACTGATCATGGGATCGCTGATGTAGGCACAAGGGTATTTCGGACGGCTAGTCCGGGGTCCCCACAGACTTGGTATCAGAGCAATCTTGACTGTAGGAGACCTTAGTTAGCATGGACGTTAGTTAGGAAAGCAAATATTTTTGTTAAAAATATATTACTACCAAAATATATTTTTATCTAGAGAAGTCCGAAAATGGCTTCGCTCTTCTCATCTCCTCAAATATTTCAACGTCTTACCCCTCTATTTTAAGATTTTCCAAGGAATCTTCTGTTATCTCTTACCTGTTCAAAACCAAGAGTATACTTGACGATGAACCCAAGTGAGACTTAATTAGTTAGCACCCACAAGAAGAAGCTTCCATCACAAATACTCAACATTCAACCTCAGGGTGGTTGATTTGCAAATGCCAAGATCGTCAATGTCAACAAAACAAGAGACCTCCGAAGACCTCAGCTCAACATCAACAATTCTACTCAAGTTGCAACTTCAACGATCTCAATTTCTCCAGCTGAAGACTAAGGCGATAAAATGAAGACCTCACCAACCATGGTTAATAACGACCCATAGGAAAACTTATGATAGGAACTTTGGCTACCCCGACTACCACGAGTATTAGGCGTCCGTTGGAACTAGATATACCTTGTGTGCACCTTGCTTGTGTGTACTCTGCTAGTGTGTTGTTTGTAAGATGGAAAAAAGAGTTCTATAAAAAGAAAATTTTAGTTCCTGTTGCCACCTACCAAAAACCAATTTTGACCTCTTCTCCATAGTTGTACCTTGCTGCGGATGTAAAACCCGCCAAGGAAAATCTTTCTAAAATATTTTCCTTCTCATCTAAACCATCTCCCATTAAGATCTGACAGTTCCGTAAAATACAAAAGACACCCGTTCATTAGCCAAATAGCCGGAAATTTTTTGTAACCTAATCGGCAAGTCAGACAATGGACTTCCTGCACCATCTGGAGCAAGTGCGTCAAGATCTTGAAAGAAGCTGCAATTGTACGCCAACCTCGTGAAGACACGAGACTCACTTCGCCAAAAATTTACTTGTGAAATTACAAGAATACCACACCGACTTACCGTATCTAACTTTAGGTTAACATCTGACTCAAGTCCACGATAGTACCAACTAACCTTTTAGGGCCACAAACCTTTACATGAAACAAGGACATAAGGAGACTCGTTTAGAATTGGTAACTAGAGGAACTCAAGGAGTGCATAAGAGTTGCTATGAAGATTCGAGCTCAGAGACCGACGGTAATGATGGGTTTCAAAGAGGATCATGTACCTACCCGCTTGACGAGCAGTTAGTGGCACCTTAATCCCTTGCGCTAACCTTGCTAGGTTTGACCCACCCAAATTGGTCCCGTGAAATAACACTAACCCCTACCTATCACCGCAAACTTGGGAAAGATGGATGAGAACCCCCGCCTGCCGCTGATTTTCTGAAGATCATATGAAGCCTCAAGCGCAAGACTCATCCAAGGGAGATCGCCATCAACCAACCCGAAGGAAACCAACTTTAAAGATCGTCAACATGAAGTTACCCCAGGAAAAAGGATGCCATCGACATCATCTGCCGAACAAAAATCTTAGTTCAACCCGGCTCAACTAGTCGAAGCAAGAAAGACAAAGGTACCTGTTTGGAAAACAACTGGTGTGAAGATTCTTCACTAACTTTTCTAAGGTCCATTAAGCAGTGACTTTTTGAACCCACTTACCAAATTCTAGATTAACATCTTACCCCAGTTTGTGATGGTACTAACTGGCCTTATCTAACCACAAGTTTTGACAAAAAGAGAGGTGATATAGAACGAACCACATATAGTTGGTAGTGAGAAGATCGCCATCATCAAGGCCGAAGTCGATCAACACTGAAGACCATCTGCGTGGAATTGAACCCGGAAGCAAGCACCATCAACGTTACCCATCGAGCAATCATCCTGTTCAACTGGCCTCGATCAATCACACCGAAGGAGGATTCAAGAAAGCACGAACATCGACTGCTGACATGAAGCTCTTTCTCTAACTTTTTAAGGTTAACTGAGAACGCGACCCTTGCACCCTCGTCGAACAACAGGCCAAACCACCTACCTTTAGGGTCCTCGAACTGACTTTTAGATTCCTCTAGAAGCTCGATAACCTAAACTGTACTTCTTTAGATTCTTACCAACGCTTCATGAAGCTCAAGAACCAAGGAAGTCAGAAATGAAGTTCCTCCTTTACTCGGCTAAAGAAGGACATGCATGAAGACAATTAACCAATGGAATACTCAGAAGAATCAAATGACGTAAGCACCTGCTGTGGACAACATCAACCACCAAGCTAGTTCAGACGCCCTTAGCAGTTTTGACATCCTGTTTCTAATTTGAAACCGGAGTGAGTTGAGTAAGAAGACTCGACGCATCCTGAAAACCACGCGTCCCCATCTGCGACCCTCGTAATGAGCAAATAGTACGAAGTGATATCTGCACCTACCCCAAGCACCAAGGATTGACAACCAAGACAAAGAGCGTCAAGCTACTCAAGAAGAACAATGCTTCCAAGTCAACTCCAGCTGCAAACTTCAGCAAGACCGATTAAAAACCCCTTTTAAGGGGGGAAGACCTGCAATGGGTATACAAGAACGTGGTAATAATTAGTTCCTTGCGCCTCAGCCCCATAGAAATTGGAAACAGCCAACCAAGACTATCCATCAGCATCGATCGTCAAGTCAACCCTATCATCCAGGATCTGAACCCATCAGGGAAAAGTATCGACAAGGAACGACCTCGCAACATAAATTTTTCAAGACCTCACCTGGCGACCTCACTGAAGAAGCAACGACCTCGGAAGTATAGCCAGCCCAAAACCCGTGCCCCCGTACTCCCCTGTACCCCCGGGCAAATCTCGGGACGAGATTTATTTTTAAGGGGGGAAGGATTTGTAACATCCCAAATTTATTATAAGAATTAACAAGACCCAAAATTCAGAACCAACAAAAACTTTTTGAAATTACTTCACTAATGATTGTGTTTCTCTTTATATTGTTCTGTTTGACCTTGTGTGACTTGTTGTTTATGTTGTTTGACTAGTAAATATTAATCCAAGAACCCTGCCCAAGTAAAAACATATTAAACTTTGATGATCATGTTATGACAAGAATATATTCCATACATCTTTTCCTTCTTATTTTGGCCCAAGACAATTTCAATGATGTTTGATTTTAGCAACAAATAAAAACACCCTTTAGTTAAGAAAGTAAAAGTATTTCCACGACTATGTGTTCCCAAAAATATGGAGACCTATATGTTATCTCCTCTCTAATTATCAACCTTGATATTTTGCATGTATATGCAACTCCTATTTTATAAACTCTGATTTCCACCCCATTTGAAAACAACACTAGTGGGAAATATATTACCCCACATATTTCCTTTCTCAAACCTTTTTGAAAACAATTAAGTTATGAGTTGAGACATTTCTTAACATCATCTTGTCATAATTGAGTGTGATCATTTTTTTACAAGACAATATTGTTAATCATGGAAATGGTGGTGTGATTAATTCATGTGGTTTGAATTGTGTGGTCATGGTTGAGATGTGAATATTGTTGTGTTTTGATGTGGGTGTTTGCTAAGTAAAAATATGGAGAAAAGAAAAGAAACAAAATAAAAATATCGACACATAAAATCATGGGACAAGTGCCACACAAATTTCTCTAAGTGAGAAATGAATATTTTCTTTTAAACCAAAAATCAGTGGGGTGACATAGTGCTCACTCCCACTTTTCTCTAATATTTCTTCCCTCTTCAAAATATAATTTCAAAAATCTAAATTTACATTTCTATTACTTTCTTTAATTTTACCAAATCACAAAATGTGCTATGATGCACTTGTCAAATAATTTCCATCATAGCACCAAAAATCACCAACACCTATACTTATTTCCCACAGCATTTGCACACTTGCACTTCATCTTTTTCTTTAGCATTAAAATGCCTAATAGTTGCAAATAGTGCAAAATGGTGCCCTATACCCTATATTCAAATGGCAGCCCCACACTTGCCCTAGCTTTGTCTCCCTCATGTCCAGCACCCACCCAGCACCCCCCTGCACGTTCTGGACAAGATCCTAGCACCCCCATGCCCAAAAACCTAGCCCTAAGCAGCCACGCCATGGACATGGCCACCACCCGGGCCACTTGCCAAACCAGCACCAAACCCAGCGACCAGCACGTCCTGGAGCTGCCCCTTGCTCCCTAGATGCTCCCCAACTCGAGCTCCTTGCTCCAGGCCCCTCACCCTGCCCGCACTCGCCGTTGCACTGCCGGCCGACAAAGCGTCGAACACCCTGCATGCGTGCCCGCACCAGAGCCACCTCGGCCGACCAGTGCGAGCCCGAGCCGCCCGACCGCCAGCGCGCACGCCACACCACCCCTAGCACCCGCTAGACACGGCTCCGTGCCTCCCCAGCCCGCACGCAGCCGCCCCCGCACGCGCCCGTGCCGCCCGCGGCATGGCCGCGCTTCTCCCTTGCCGGCCACGAAACCGAGCCGCTCCGCCTATAAAAAGGCCACCCCTTGGCCACTCCCTCACCACACCACCCTCACTCACTCCCCCTTCCACCCAGGTGCAGCGGAGGAGCAGCCGGAGCTCGACCCCGAGCTGTTCGGCCACCGCACCGTGACGCCGCGGTGGTGCGTCTCCGGCGACGCCACCGCCACCCAGGAGCTGCCCCGACCACCCTCCCTCGCCCCCAAGCCGCCCCGGAATCCCTCGCCGCCGGCAGGTGCCTCCCCGGCTGGTCCCTCTCTCTCCCTGTACTCTGCCCCGTCGGGCTGAGGAAGATGGCCGTGGGCCGTCGATCGCGAGATCAACGGCCCTGGTTAGTTCCCGCCCGTTTTGATTTTCTGCTGAAACTGCGAAGTGCTGGAAACCGTATAGAGTAGCCACCTTCGCAAGCATTTTCTGAGAAATCTGCCCCACCAAAATTTGAAATCTTTGCATGGTTAGGAAGAGCTAGTCTCATAGATTCACAGGCATGATTTAGATTTCCAAAATAATTAGCTTAGCTCAATGGAAAGATGAGGCAATGTAGCTATGCTCTGCCTGTTTTCAGAAACTTCTGAAAACAGATAACTGCTTAGGCTATTTGATCCAATCATAGAAATTAACGTAGATTTATTTATATGTTAGTAGTGGCATGTCATGTTAGTATGTTTAGTATACTGCCTTGAACAAGAGTTGAGAACCCCAAAATAAAATCTGTGTAAAAGATTTAAATTGAAAAAGATAGCTAATCAGTTTAGCTCAATACATGAAATAACAGAGATAGCCCACTTCCCATGCAAATTCCTATTTAACCAGAGGCCTAAAAATAGAAAACTAAAATATTGTAGCTAGTATAACATGCCGTATTCACATAGATGCAGGCCATGGTCCTTTTTGAACACTCTCCCACTCAAAATAAAAATGACAAATGTGTTAATTTTAACTAAAGAACTCAGAAAGATCATTTTTGTACCCTCTTTGGGAGATGCTTCCTAGAACTTGGTTTATCTAAAATTACCAAACTAAAATGGTAACAAAAGTACATCAACTAATCTGCCCAATGACACTGGTTTGATTCCATTCGATGTTGTGGTTAAGTCAGTAGGAAATTATCAAATCAGTTAAGTTGTTAAACTTAAAAGGGGAACTTCTCTGTCAGAAAATGTATCCATACTTTGAAAATTAATATCTCGAGATCTAGGAATCTAAAAATAACAAATGAGAATGTTCTGGAAATCTTATGAAATTATCTAACTCACTAAAGTGGGTTCACACCATTTAGACTAATAAATAAATAATGATATTCAAAATGCCACAGAAGGTAAAAATCTAAACTTGTTTGTTTCTGATACTCTATTAATCCAAATGAGGTCAAACAAATTTTGTTAGCTCACATTTAAACAATACTTGTTATCCCTAAGAGGATTTAGCTTTTTAGTAATATTAACTTGAGTTGTAGCAAAAACAAGAAAACTAACCTTCTGGATAAAAACATTTATGCAGGGAGCTTAATAACCTCAATTGAATTAAATCCAATTGGGTTAGCTTCTACTCATCAGTAGCTATCCATAGAATTTTAGTTCATATTTTTTTGACCAACAGAACACAAGTTATGCAATTAAACATGAAACCCTAGTTTTTGCCAGAATTGTGACACAATTAAATAATGGTTAATTAAATCAATTTGAAATCAAATTATGTTGCCTAGTGTGTGCAATAGCTATGTGTGATGCTTAAGAGTTGTTGTGATGCTTGACTGAGTAGTTTAGTAATGGCATGTATTGCTTGTTTATTTTGATGTCAAATTAATTTGTGTGAATGAGATGTTTGTCTTGCTTATTAAATTTGGTTGTCTTTAGGTTGAATACTAGCTTGGGTATCTAGTAATCTCTCTACCTTAGCTTGGTAAGATATTTAGAATTACGGAGAATAATAAGTGGCTTAACTTTTGTCTGAAGTATTTCCTGTTTAAATAAAGGTGCTTAATCACCACTTGAATCATAATTTTTAGAAACATGAGTAGTGTTGGTGATTGCCAAACTTGTTTGTTAATTAATAATCTTCTCTCATGATGATTGTTTGTTAGTGTTGCTTGATGTTTGTTGTTAGAGTGTCCTACTTTGTGTTGATTGTGTTCTTTTTTTTGCGACGCTAGATATAAACGTTACCGGAGTGATCCTTGGGAAGGATTTATTGGAGAAGAATCAGAGTTTATTTCTTTGATCAGTAAGGAGAAGTCCAGGGACATTATGCTGAGAACAGGCAAGCTACCTCTCTGAGCTTGCATTTATATACGTCTATTTTGATTTACATGTTTTACCTATAAGGAGCATAAGTGACTCAAGTGGTTTTTACCACTAAGGCTATGATTTTGAAAACCCTTTTTCCAAAAATACAAGTATATTATTTTGACACCCTATACAGAGGTATTGGATGGAAAATTCTTTTTCAAACTAAAGGATGGGAAAAATATGGTTTATTCCAAACTCCTTTTTAAAGTACCTAGTGATTATGACATGCCGAATTGTCGGTATGGAAGTGGAGAAGTGATGAATGGTGATGTTTATGAAAAATGCACATTGTGTCCTAGTACTTACGTCGACCAGCCGATAATCCATGCGACCACATCTACCCAAATATGGGAACGGGCGTAGCCATATAGTTTGCTCATATTAGTATGTGCACGGGCATCGGCTTCGGCGGAGTCGAGTTTCCCCTTCAACTCGGAGCGCCTCGAGAAGGCAAACGCCAGCCTCGCGGCGGAGCAGAAGAAAATGCGGGAGGAGGCCGACGACAAGATCAAGCTCATCCGCCAAGATCTCTCCAAGAGTTTCGATGAGAAGGCCAAGAAGCAGGAGGAGCGCTTCACGACGAAGTGCAATGAGCTCCAGAACCGCATCAAGGGGCTCGAGAAGGGGGAGAAGCAGATGGCCTCCCGCCTTCAGAGCGCCAGGGAGGCTCTGGCTCGCGTCGAAGGGAAGGTTGCCACCCTGGAGAAGGACCTGAGCGAGCTCCACCAGCAGGTGGGGCCGGTTGCAGACGCCGCGGAGGAGGCACAGCGCAACGCGTAGATCGCCCGATCCATGTCGCGCCAGCGCCAGCGCATGCTCCATGACCTGGTGTCCCGCGCGCGTGCTGTCGGGGAACACCTGGGGACCGAGGTCCCCCCTTCACCGCAGAGTGGAACGACGATGATGCCGGGTACGCGTTCTTCTTCGAGCGATTCCTCACGAAGCTTGAAGAGACCGCGAAGAGCCTCGACGAATGCGTCGCGTGGAGGAGAGCCGCGATCTCCTCGTCCTCGCCACTTGCCGCATCTTTGCCAACCTCACGAGGCTTCAGCCTTCCCTCGACCTCGAGGCCGTGATGGCGCCCGTCGACCTCAGCTGCCGCACGGCGGCGATGCAGAAAGCCGCAGAGGCGTATGCCAGCAAGTTCGACCAGGTCGAGGTGGAGGAGGACGAGGACGATGGCGAGGAGGACGCCGCGGAAGAGGCGGAAAATGCCGCTGCGGACGACGAGGGCACCTCAGGAGGCCCGAAGGCCTGAGCTCTTTCCTACGGCTGGATGTGCATGGGGCACACATTATCTTAGTATATGGCTTGTAAAGCCTTGTAAAGACTTGTCTAAGTTTTACTTGAATGCGCTTGTGAATGTCCTTCGGGAGGCTTTTATCTTTTCCTTCATGTCTTTTTCGCTCTACGTCTTAGGACCCTCTCTTAGCGCTACACCACCGCCGCTTCGGTACGTGAGAGTCAGGGCTCCACAAGGCCGGGGGGTGCGTGAGGCCTCGAGAAGTAAGAGCTCCCGAGGCGCGATGCTCGGGGCTCCCCTTTAACGCGCAAGCAACCCATGAGGCATAGGAGAGAGAAAAGAGGCTCGAGGGACAAAAACCTACGAAAGGAAATTTAACCAAGAGTTTGGACTTAGCTTCGCGAGGCGTTTTGCCTTGGAGAGGGTGTTGGTTCCCTGACGAGGCGTTTTTTCTCCCGGGGTTGCCTGAGGATTGTTTCGAACCTGCTTTCCCGCGCTTGGACAGATAGGCATACCCACAAGCAATACATAGCTAGATAACTCATGCGCACTCGTAGGTTCCTTCATGTGTGTCTCGCGAGGAGAACAGGCACCAAGGTCCTTGGTGAGTTGACGTGCACGGGAGCTGGCCCATGAGTTCAGAGCTCCTTGGGAGTTGACGTACATGAGAGCTGACCCGCGAGTTCAGAGCTCGGATCCCTTGGGTTTGAGGCGCTGCTGGGATGCTCCCGAGGCACAGGCACCATGCTCAGCCCCCACTCGGGAGATGCACAGGAGGGATCATACGAGCAAGGATGACATGCAATAATATAACTGCTTACCGAAGCAACATCATATGCTGGCGCGAAGCGCAAAGGTTCAAAGTGACCTGAAACAAGGGTTCATTACACTGGCGTGGCCAGAAGTACAAAATCCGCCATGTCTGGGCATGGGGTTCCACACGGAGTGGCTGAGACTCTCGCGGCCCGAGGCGACGCATGTAGAGATAGCTCAGAGGGGGCCCCTATGCGGGGGTGGCTTCGTAGAGCCTGTGGTCCGCCATGTCTGGGCATGGGGATCCACCTCGCCAAGGCATGGTGCTTGAAGAAGTCACCTTGCCGAGGTGTGGTGGCTTGAGAGTCTTCTCGAACGGCCCGCGCCAGCGTATAGTAGAGAGGGGAGCTCGAATTTTTTCCTCGTGGAGGATGATGGCGCAAAGCTCTCCCTTGACGCAAAAAGTTGCTCGTCGAGGACGATCAGGGGTAGAACTTGCGTAGGTGCTGGATGTTCCAGGGGTTGGCGACAGGAATGCCGTCCTCCGTCTCGAGCCCCGCAGAGCCAGGCCTGGCGATGTGCACGACCCTGTAGGGTCCTTCCCATATTGGCGAGAGCTTGTGGAGGCCTGCCCTGGAGAGGATTCTCCTCAGGACAAGGTCTCCTGCTTCGAGAGTGCGCGGGCGGATGTGGCGGCTGTGGTAGCGACGGAGGTCTTGCTGGTACTTTGCCGCTCTCAGGGCCGCATTGCGGCGGAGCCCCTCGAGCAGCAGCAGGTCGTCGTTGTGGAGTTCGTCCAGCTCAGCCTCCTTGAAGGCCAAGACTCGTGGAGAGCCGTGGGTGATCTTGCTGGGGAGAATAGCTTCAGCGCCATAGACGAGGGAGAACGGCGTCTCGCCAGTGGGCTTTGTTGGCGTGGTGCGGATGGACCAGAGCACCGAGGGGAGCTCATCGATCCAGTGCTTGCCGCTGGCCTTGAGGCGGTTGAAGCTTCTCGTCTTGAGGCCCTTGAGCACCTCGGCGTTGGCTCGCTCGGCCTGCCCGTTGCTTCGTGGGTGAGCCACCGAGGCATAGCAGATTTTTGCGCCGAGGCTGCCGCAGTAGAACTTGAAGGCGCCGCTGATGAATTGCGAGCCGTTGTCGGTGACGATGCGGTTGGGCACGCCAAAACGGCAGACCAAGCTCCTGATGAACTTTACCGCTGATTTCGCCGGGATGGTGCGCACGGGTTCCACCTCAGGCCACTTGGTGAACTTGTCGATGGCGACGTAGAGGTAGCGGTAGCCCCCGAGCGCTCGCGAACGGCCAGGAGAGTGGGATAGTTTGGAGTCCTTGCGCGGGCTGGTGAATTTGCTTGGCGTGGAATTGGCAGGCGTCGCAGGACCGGACGATTGCGGCTGCATCTTGAAGCACTGAAGGCCAGTAGAAGCCACTCTGGAAGACCTTGCCTGCGAGGGTGCATGAGGAAGAATGGTGGCCGCACTCTCCGCTGTGGACGTCGTTGATGAGCTGGCGGCCTTCCTCGGCAGGGACGCACCGCAACGCAACCCCACTGGGGCGCTTATGGTACAGGTCTCCGTCGTGGAGGCAGTAGGACTTGGCCTGGCGAGCAACCCTCTCGGCCTCTGCGTCTTCTTCGGGAAGGACTTGATCGTGCAAGTAGCTCTTGATCTCGTCGATCCAACCAGTGTCTTGGCGTACCATGGTCATCAGCAGGCGATTGCCTGACGGCAGCCCGCAGTTTGGTGCTCGACTTGATGGGGCTGGTGGGAGCTCCTCATTGATGCTCATGTTGACCGCTGGTTGCTTGACCGAGGCCCTAGCGAGTCTCTCCTCGAACACTCCAGCCTTCTGGGCTTCCCTTCTTGCCGCTCACCTGGCGAGTTCATCTGCTTCTTGGTTTTCCCCTCGCGGGATATGCTTGAGCTCCATGCCCCTGAAGAGCTTCTCGAGTTTGCGTACCTCTTCAAGGTAGGATACCATGTAGGTGTCCTTAGGCGTGTAGCTCTTGTTGGAGAAGTTGACAAGGAGCTGAGAGTCGCCCTTGATGAGGATGCGCTTGATGCCGAGGGCAATGGCAGCTCTGAGCCCAGCGATGAGGCCTTCATATTCAGCAATGTTGTTGGAGACCTTGTCGCTGTCCTTAAAGCACAACTGGATGGCGTAGTAGAGCTTGTCGCCTGTTGGTGAGGTCAGAACAGCACCAGCCCCTGCACTCCGGGCCGCGAAGGCGCCGTCGAAGTGCATGGTCCAGTAGCTGGGCTCCGTCTCTCCTGAGGCTGTAGCTTCTTGGTCTTGAGGCTCTTCTTCACGTGTGTCCGTCCATTCAGCCATGAAATCAGCCAGCGCCCTGCCCTTGATGACCCTTGTGGTGTCAAACTCCAGCTCGAAGGGTTGTAGCTCGATGCCCCAGCTTGCGACGCGATCTGTTGCGTTTGGGTTGCGTAGGACTTGCTCCAGGGGGTACGAGGTGACCACCTTGATGGGGTGACCCTGTAAGTAGTGGCGCAGCTTCCTGGAGGCTCTAAGGAGCGAGAAAAGGAGCTTCTGCTGCATGGGGTAGTGCTCGCGAGCGTCCCGCAACACTGTGCTGACGAAGTACACGGGATGCTCGACGAGGGTGGTTGTTGACGTGGCAGCGGTTGGCTCCTCTCGAGGCTCGGTGGAGTCCTTGTCGAGGTTCTCTTGAGGCCCCACTTGTAGAGGCTCGGCATGAGGCTGGAGGCTTGACGAGGCTGCTTTCTTGTTGTGGAGTTCTGGGCTTGGCGAGGCGGAGCTCTGCTTGGCGAGTACTGGCTCTTCCCTTTCAGCCACCAAGACTGCGCTTGCCGTCTGAGGAGTGGCTGCAAGATACAGCTTCAGAGGCTCGCGAGGGCGTGGGGCAACCATGATGGGTGGGCTCGCCAGATACTTCTTCAGGTCCTCGAAATCCCTTGCCGCTTCAGGGGTCCACTTGAAGGGACCGGACCTCTTCATGATCTTAAAAAACGGCAGCGCCCTCTCGCCGAACTTGGAGATGAACCGGCCAATGCTGGCCATACATCCCGCTAAGCGCTGCATGTCCTTGAGGAGCAGAGGAGGCTGCATCTCTTCTATGGCCCTGATCTTGTCGGGGTTTGCTTCGATGCCACGATGAGACACCAGGAACCCGAGGAGTTTGCCTGAAGGGACCCCGAAGATGCACTTGGCGGGGTTCAGCTTGATGTTTACCTTGCGCAGGTTGGCAAAGGTATCCTCGAGGTCCTTGATGAGCGTATCCTTCTCACGGGTCTTGACCATGATGTCGTTGACGTAGGCCTCTGCATTCCTTCCTATTTGAGCCCCCAAGGCGATCCTCATGAGGCGCTGGAAAGTGGCACCAGCATTTTTCAGGCCAAAAGGCATGCAGACGTAGCAAAACACACCACAAGGGGTGAGAAATGCTGTCTTCTCCTCGTCCTCCTTCGCCATCTTGATCTGGTGATAGCCTGAGAAGGCATCCAGAAAACAGAGGAGTTCGCAGCCGGTGGTGGAGTCCACGATCTGGTTGATCCTCGGGAGGGGATAGGGGTCCTTGGGGCAAGCTTTGTTGAGGTCGGTGAAGTCGATGCAGAGGCGGCTTCCTCCGGTGTGCTTGGGGACGACCACACCATTGGAGAGCCAAGTGGGATGGACAACTTCCTTGATGATGCTAGCTTTCTTCAACTTTTCTACTTCTTGAACGATAAACTCTTGCTTCTCTGGCGCCTGGCGCCGCGCCTTTTGCTTCACGGGGCGTGCGTTTGGACACACGGCTAGGTGGTGCTCGATCACCTCCCTCGGTACTCCGGACATATCTAACGGTGTCCATGCGAACATGTCAGAGTTTGCCCTGAGGAAGGCGACGAGCGCGCTTTCCTATTTGGGAGGCAAGTTGGCGCTGATTGTGACGCTAGCCCCCGAGCCATTTGCCTCAAGAGGCACCTGCTTTGTCGCGGCCTTCTCCTGAGAGAACAGCTGCCTTTTCTTCACGGGGGGGCCTCGGGAGGGGTTCCTCATCCTCGTCAGCGGGGGACGCCACCGCGACAGCCTTGTAGGCCGCTTGCGCAGCGTACAGAGCGTCTGAGACCATGCCGCGGATGACGATGGTGCCACCCGAGCCAGGAAGCTTGACGAGGTTGTAGGCGTGGTGGGTCACAGCCATGAACTTTGCGAGGGCGGGGTAGCCGAGGATGGCGTTGTAGGGCAGGCCGATGTGCGCGACGTCAAAGTTGATCAGCTCGGTGCGTTAGTTGGCTTGCGTGCCAAAGGTGACCGCGAGCCTCACTTGCCCCAAAGGGGTTGTGAGACCCTCTGTCACCCCCGAGAAGGGCCTTGTGGGCATGAGCCGCTCGTAAGGCACCTGGATCTTCTCGAATGTCTCGACAGAGATGACGTTGAGGCCTGCACCCCCATCGATGAGCGTCTTAGAGACTGCAATGTTGTTGATGTTGTTGGGAATATGCTGCGACCCCATCAGATGTTGGGGGTGCAGACCAGCGGGATGGTGCCAACAGTCGAAGTGGACTTGGGGTGGTCGCTGGAGTCAAAGGTGATGGGGTACTGGGACCACTTGAGGGGCCTGGAGGCCTCAACCCCGGGAAGCGCTGCCGCGATCTCGCGAGCGAGTTGCTTGAAGTGGCGGTTGTAGCTGGGGGCCTGAGCCCCACCGAGGATGCAAGCGGCCCCGCGAGGCACCTGGTAGCCCTCAGGAGTCTCGGCAGGGAGGTTGTCGTTCACGGGCTGGACGGCGTTGGCTTGAGGGTTCTGCTGGTAGTTGTCGACGTAGTAGTTGTTGTTCCAGCATCGCCCCCCACGGCCGCCACCGCGGCCGCCGCGGCCTGCTGCCGCTCGCGAGCCTCGCGAGCCTCGTGAAGCCTCTTGAGGTCGTAGAAATCCTCGTTGGCATGGGAGTGCCTGTTGTGGTAGACGCAGAAGGGGCGATCATCTTTCTTCTCGGGGCCCGCGGCTGGAGTGGCAACGCGCGGCTGCTTGGCGTCAGGCTCAGCTGCGAGGACGGCAGTGGTCTTGCGCTTCTCGGTGGATTTCTTCTTCTTGGATCCCTCGGCAGGGTCCCTTGGCTCGTTCTTGACGAACAAGCGGCCCTCCTCAGCCTTGGCGCACTTGTCCGCCATGTCGAAGAGCTTGACGACAGTGGTGATATTGTCATGGATGCCAAGCTTCTCGAGCATCCGCACGTCCGTGACTCCAGCCTGGAAGGCCGAAATGACCTGTGCTTCGGTGGCGTTGGGGATCTTGTTGCACACCTGGCTGAAGCGCTGGATGTACTTGCGGAGGGTCTCGCCAGGCTTCTGGCGTACGCCGCGGAGGTCGTTGTACGTGAGGCCGCGCTCCTACGTGCCCTTGACGTTCGCGACGAAGCACCGGCAGAGATCCTCCCAGGTGTTGATGGACTCAGCGGGGAGGTTCGTGAGCCACGAGGACGCGGAGTCCTTGAGGGCCATGGGGAACCAGTTCGCCATGACTCTGTCGTCGCCCCCTGCGGCCTGGATGGCCAAAGTGTAGAGCTGCAGGAACTCTAGGGGGTTGTTCTTGCCGTCGTAGCGCGGAGGAAGATCCGGCTTGAACTTGACCGGCCAGACGACGCGACGGAGGTTGCGAGTGAACGCAGCCGTCATGCCGTAAGTGACCACGCCGTTGGCGAGGGTGGCGCGGAGGTGGCGCCCCGCGGTGGCGACGTCCTGGACGGCGCGGTTGTGGCGATTCTGCCCGCGCTCGATGCTCACGCGTGCGCCCTCCGGGGCTCGCTGCACGATTTGGCAGTCATGCGGCAACGATGCGTGCGATGCAGCGCGGTTGTCGCGAGGAGGAGCCCCCGCCGGAGCAGGTTGCGGTGGAGCTGGAGCGGGCGCGGGATGAAGAGGGGGTGGAGGAGGAGCGCTGTGCGCCACGTCCCCCACGCGCGCAGAGGGAACCAGCGAACGAGACGGTGCAGGAGCGGCGACGCGAGCGGCGCCGACGAGCTCGGAGAGGCGGTTGAGCCAGGCTTCTTGAGCCTCTGGCGTGGGGCGGTACTGCAACAGCTCTTGCGCGATGAGAAGCGCAGTTGCTGGGATGGGCGCAGGGCGGCCCAGCGAGGAGGCATCGCGGTCCCGCGACGGGTGCAGGGAGGAAGCCTCCTCTTCGCCGAGGTCGTCCTCGGCGCGGTCGTCATTGTTGTCCTCTGGATGCTCGACGCGGGGCTCGGGGTCGACGTGGCGCTCCGGAGCAGCGCGTCCGCGCGGGCGGCCGTGCGGGTTGCCAGCAGGAGGAGCGGTGGCGGCGCTGGCCATCCGGCGAGTGAGACGTTCGGCGCGAGAGCTGGCCATGGCTGTGTCGAGGTTGAAGATGCGCCTCAGCCCCCTACCTGGCGCGCCAAAATGTCGGAGATCTGTCCCAGGAACTGGGTGCTTCTCACGAGGTAAGGAATCGAGTAAGGGGCTGAACACGGAATCAAACAACCCTCAACGTGCCTCGGCGACGGCACTCGTCGAGATCGCTGTGAGACGGCACTGCAGAGATGAACACACGATGTTACCCAGGTTCAGGGCCCTCTTGGAGAGGTAAAACCCCTATGTCCTGCTTTGGTTGTAATGCACTGCTTGGAGAGGTTACAGTGCAAGGAGAGCTTCAGGAGCTCGAGGTGGCTAACAATGGCTGAACCCTAGAACCGGAACCCCTTTGCCTGAATGTGCTCCCCCTCCTTTTATAGGTGTCCTGGACCTCTTCCCCCAAATATCTTGGCGGGAAGGGTTACCACATGGCGACGAAGGAGGAGGCCGGGTGCACGATAAAGGGAGAGTCCATGGACGCGGTCCATGGCAGGGAGCGGCGTCACCAAAGCTGGAAAAGCCACCATCCAGCCAGGACGGTGGGCTGGCGCTGCTAGGGCTCGGGGTGCGCCCCACGGTGACGTCGCCCTTGGAGCGTAGCGGCAGACGGTCTCCTTATCACCAAAATGGCAATTCTTGTAGCTCCTTTGCTTGTTGCAGCATTGTTGACTGCTTTATACATGAGAACGACAACTGCGGCGCTGTCGTCACCACGCGCTGGCGCGCCCCTGACTCTGCGGAGGGCGCAGAGGCCATGTGCGCTCTGTCGTGGGGACAGAGCTCGCTTCGTGGGGAAGGAACCCCGCGAAGCTGGAAGGAACCTCGGCGGGGCTGGAGGCCTCGCCGAGCCTTTTGGCTTGACCCTCGCCGAGCATCCGAGATGCCCTCTCGAGGAGAGGTCCTTCGCAAGGGAAAAACCCTCGCGAGGCTCGCCAGGCTTGGAGAGCCTAGTCCTTAGCGAAATCTTCTGAAAAGTGTGGTGGGCCCTGGCAGGCCGGCCCGTGGTACCCTGGTTTCCACTGTGCCGACACTTCTTCCTCCGCCAGTTTTGCATAGACTCGAGCTGCTTCAGGTCGAAGTAATCGACGTCCCCGCGCGTCTGGATCCCGAAGCCGCCCACGGGGTACACGCCGCGGGTGCCGGCGTTGCGCTTCATGTTGAAGATGCGCTGCCACAACCCCCAGTGTGGGTGCACTCCGAGGAAGCACTTGCACAAGATGATGAAGCAGGAGATGTGGAGTATGGCGTTGGGGGTGAAGTTTGAAGCTGCACGCCGTACGCATACATCAAGCCGCGGAAGAATTCGTGAACAGGGAAGGCGAATCCCCTGTTCATAAAGTCGACGAAGCAGACGCGCTCGTCATCTCGGGGACGAGGGGAAACCTCGTCGCCGGGAGCCCGCGTCTTCATCTTCTCCAGCGGCGGCAGGTGGCCGTCGCGGCGCAGCACGTCCAGTCGCCATGCGCCTTCTTCAAATCGCCCGCCGCGGTAGTGTCGGCGGCGGCTGCAGCGGCAGAGGTCCCGCTGGCTTTCTTGCTGCTGATGTTCTTCGTCATGATGGCGCGAGGAGGAGCAGAGCTTTCTTGTTCTCCGTTTTGGCTGGGAGGAAAGTTGCAGGGCGCAAGGGAAAGGATGAACAGGGCGGTGAGAATGGGGATTTTCCACCCCGTCGCCTGTACATCCCTATTTATCCCATAAAGTAGAGTGATCTTGGCCCTTGATTTTTGCATCATGCGGAATGGCAAAGATCAAACCCTACATGCGGCAAGCGCGGAGGGCAACCGTCATGGGCTGTATCGCCCACTACACACGGGAAACAAGGAGGCCACCATCATAGCGCCACATAAAAATTGCGACGTGTGGTCAAACTGACGCGACGACCCGTCCTGTCATTTTGTGGCAGGCCAAACGGCAGAACGCATCGGTTGCGATGAGCATGCCAATGGCGTTGTCAGTGACGTAAATACAAGGTCTACTTTCATTCAAATTCTTCACAATAACACACCCGGCCTAATATAGTATCGGGTCCCTGAGGCATTCGGCTAAATGTCGTAAACTCCATATTACTCCCATCGGGAGCAAAAAATCTCAGAGCAATTTACAAGGTCTGCGGGTTGAGATTATCTCCAATTACAAGTAATTCAGCCTAATCTCGGGGGCTACTCCCATCGGGAGCGCTGTCGCGCACCCGATAACTAAAAGACTAAAAGGCACTCGAGAGGTTATCGACTCCGGTCTAACCCGAGCAAAAACAAAGAAAATTCCCGAGATGAATCAGATACAATTGACCCTCGGATGCTGCATTTACCGTGCAAAGGTAAGACCCACCGATTCGTCATGTAGGGCCGGGACTGACATCAACAACTGAGGTATCTGACAACTGTGCCGCGCCAACAGGCGTGATGAAAATCCCGACGGACGCGTCGGGTACCCTAAAAGCTCAGTTCGACTCTGTGAGACCTCAAATATGGACTGAGTCGAATGGTCAAGCTTCCGGACTCGAGCCCGGGGACTCGAGTCTGACGTAGGCTGGTAGAGTTTGTGCCCAAGAGCACTTAACTGGTCCGATACTGTCCAGTGAACCAGGCCTGCCATGCCAAGCATCGCACGACTAAAGCGCCCTGCGAAATGGGTACGAAACATACTATCTGAAGTCAAAAGTTACGAACTTGAACACCTGACTAAGGGTGGAGTCCCTGCCAGACTCCCTAAAGTCTTCCAGGTCCTCGGGGGCTATTGACATGGGTGTGCCCTTCGGGTGCACCACGGTTTGCATATATGGTGTTCAAATAACGTCACGGCCCGCGGAACAAGGCTAAAGAGAAGGCCCATACCGAAGGAAACAAGCCCAAGACTAGATAATGCTTAGGTCGGTTGCGAATTGTAACCCTAGTCGGTAGAGGATTCCTGAGTCCCAGCCCTACTATTTAAGGGTTGGGAGGGCTACCGGCTAGGGACACGCTCATACCAGCCACCAAAACCCTAGCGAGATCGCACCTAACGATCTCGCCATTGTAGCTCCATTGAAATCTCATCGATCAATACCAGACAAGCAGGACGTAGGGCTTTTACCTTCGGGGGCCTAAGCTGGGTAATTCTTGCTTGTCAGCCGACGGATTCACCAACACCACCATCTTCTCCTCTTCTCTAAACCCAAGGATGACCTCCGAGGGATTTGGCGTGGTAACCCCACGTCATCCATGTTCATCGATGGTTAAGCGTCAGAGATCATTGACAGGCACCTCGTTGTTGATTTCAAAGTCCTAATGGTTCGATTAAACCTTGGTTCTTCACTGAGAGAAAACTGCTACTTACTACATCCACGCCTTCGCTTGGGGCATCACCCAAATCTGCCATTACTCATCAAGTAGTTTTTTGGCGCCATTGCCGGGGACTTTGGAGCTGCAGCAAGGGGAGTCTCACACTCTCAATCATTTTACTTTTTTTTCCTGCTTAGTTTATTTCTTGTTTCGCTTATTTACTTGTTTAAAAATTCTAAAACCCAAAAAAATTAGTGTAGTCTTTATTCCTGTTTTGTTAGTATGCTTAGTTCTTTGCTTGTTCTTAATGGCTACTTTATTTGAAAATAGATCTTGTTGTGGTTTCACAGAAGATCAACACAAATACTATAAGTGTAGCGCCCCGACCCCAGAACTATACAGTGAAACGTTGTGTAACCGGTCATGCTACACAATCGAGGGTTACTGGGTTTACCAACCCCAGGCCAAAACACATTGGCAGGCGTGCTCGGAATGGATCATCGGCACACAACACCTCGATCATGCCATAAGCTCAGACATCGCTTTCACGTATAATTAAGAGACCAAGACTTGTGGAACAAATGGCACATTACAGACTCTACGACACAAAGCGATCATAGAGCAACTCATATAGTTGAGTAAGATACAAATGACACATCAGGGTTCACAGACATGTCATTACACAAGCGGAAGCAAATTTAGTTGTCTAACAACAAGATCCAAATTATGGCCTAAGAGGCCTCAACATAACAGAACCCATGCCAACTTGTTCCGATGTCCCAAGCTGCCACCTGGGAACCCCAGACTACTCGTCGATGTCAACGTAGAACCCACCTTCCTGTTCGGTGACGTCCTCCTCTGAAACAAGTAATAATCAACAAAGCAAGGCTGAGTACGACGTACTCGCAAGAATTAGTAGGGCGATATAGGCCCGATGCCGACGGAGGCTTTAAAGCTGTATATGGTTGTTTTTGCATAAAGCTAGGTTTTATCCTTCCGAAGACTAAGACTCATGGCATCGACTACTCAGAGATTTTCATAAGGGGATAAGATAGTAAACTTTTCTTCTTCGGTCCCCACGGGACCTACTATCATCAGAATCACCACTTATCTCCACCAAGGCACTCCCTCGAATCTCCCTCGAGGAAATGAACCTTTTATCACACGTTGATTAATGCAACCTTTAGCTGCCATATCAATTAGGTTAAGGTTCTCTATGATCTTACCTATCTCACCAAGATTTGTCCATAACCGTGGACACGGCTTTTCGAAAAGATTAAACCCTGCAGGGGTGTACTGTTTTTACCATTGGTACCGTCCGACCCCTTGCCTGTACATTTAGCTCTCTTCCGGGGAAAGCCGGCAGGGCGGGCGCGGTTAAACCTTTACAAAGCGTGAGACTATCCAAGAGTCATCGGTGGCCACAGGGCAAGTTTACCCAGCCTCAGCCCCTGCCCCATCGCCACCTCCTAAACACCACCATCCTCATCATCATCAACTTCTTTTTCATCCATCCAACTCACACGCAAATGGAAATCGCAAACTAGAGGACCCTTGGATACGCCCGCACTAATTATTCGGTTAGTAAGGAGCCCATACTCCCACCTTTGGAAGCACGCTCGGTTCTTGGATCGGTCGATAAGCACTCACACCTAGGCGGCAAGAATGAGGAAAAACACCAACAACCTTGTTGGCAACTCATCCAAGCCTTTTAGCAATTTATTATCAACACAAGTATCCACCATTGTCCAATCATTCCATTCACTTCACAATTATGGAATTAAACAACGGACTACTTAAACATTCGATTAAGCATGGCTAAGCATATCTAAGCATAATAGACATCAGGTATTATTTATCTCAGGCCAACACATCAAGCTATGGTTCATAGGTAGGGAAACATAGTAATGGTTCAGGGATCATGCAAGTTTATAGGATGTCTATCCACTGAACAAAAGTTGTTGCTAGAATCGAATGCAATATTATGGTGGATAAAATAATTGTACTAATAGGATGAGATATGCCAAGAAGGTTAGGTTAGCTCTTGCCTTGTTGATAACGATGGTCGCACTGGTTGTCGAGGTATTGTGGTGGAACCTCGACTCCTGAATCTAACGGAACACAAACAATAACAAGAAACAAAATAAATAACACGAAGACAAGGTGCAATGCACAATCATGATGAAATGGTCATATTATGCAATAAAAAGTATTTGGGCATGTCCCACAAGTTAAATGGAACCCCTAAAATAAATATTGCATTTAACGGGTCAAAGCTCCATATTTAACTTAGTGATTTAGGTGAATAACCAAAATATCCAGTACTAAAATATGAGATATATATGCATGAGAATGACATTATTAGATAGGTATTAACCCACTGATCATTTTGGTATATCGTTTGCAATTTTCTGATTAACGATGAATAAATAGTGATTTAAACGGTTAAGCAATTTAAATCATTTGAACCAATGCGAAAAGGACATCAAAGTAAAAGTTATTGTCATACTGTGATTTTAACATAGTTGAATAGCATTTGAGTTGATGATCAAATTGATGTATCATTTGCAATTTTGAGTTAATACTTAACAAGTTATGACATTTCCAACATTTGATTTAATTCTGCCATTTATTTAATTTTAATTAAACAGCACCAAAATTAAATCTAAAATTCTATAAAATGACATAAGCTTGTAGATCATTGCTTGCTGAACATTTTGAGCTATTAAACATAATTTTTGGATGATTAAAACTCAAGTTAGGGATTATCTAAGGTGGGAATTAAATCTGCCATTTTAATGATTTAAACTAAACAGCAATTTAATATTCATTATAGCATGGAAATGGAACTAGAATGTAGATGTTGTTTCCCTGAACATTTATAGATCTTGTTTATAATTTTTGGAGCAATAATCATTAAGTTATGAATTTACCACATTGTGATTTAAATCTGCCATTTTCATATTTAATTCAAATAGGCAATTTAAATTAACCAATTAATTTAATCAAAGGCTCTAACATGTAGGGTTTATTTAGCTGAGCATTTTAACATTTTATTTGCATTTTTCTGAAATGTAAAAATCTAGATATTAATTTGGCAATATTGGAATAACTCACAGATGGTTTGCACTTCATATTTAAATTCAAATTTTACAATTCAATTGCATGTGTGAGTGAAATATTTAGGTAGGTTATGAAATTACAACTTCCTAATACCTTATTTGCAATTTTTGGATGATTGAAACTCAATTTATGCAATTTCCAATTTTCAATTATATTCTGCCCTTTTGTAATTTTAATTAATTTAGCAATGAAAATTATTTATTTGATCACTACATTGATACTAACAGATAGAACTTATTTTTAGGTACCACTTTCATGTATAGCACTTTTAGCTAGGAATTATAAATCTACAGATATTTGCAAGTTCATCTCTCTGTTTAAATTTGAAATTCCAGGCTGAAGAACACGATGACATCATCATGAGGTCATCAGAGGGAGCTGCGGCATGTCGATCTCCAATTCGTCGATTCTGTACGAAATTGGACGCGGGGAAAAGCTGCACTAGCTAGAGGGGAGAGAGAGGAGTCGGGGGGGTGGCGGAATGGGCCATTTGGTCGCCGGAGTTGCGCCGGCGACCATGGCAGCGGCGGCAGGTGGTGGCGCACGGTGAGGGCGCGGAGCAGAGAGGGAAGAGGAGGGGGAAGAGGTCCCGAAGGACGGGGAGCTCACCAGGAGCACGAGGAGAAGGCCGGAGAGGGGCGGGAGCTCAGGAACGGCGGCAATGGTGCGCGGACGCCGGCGGCAGAGGCGGAGAGGAACGGGTCGGCGGCGGTGATGGAGGGCCTCCCTGGACGATTCCTTCGGCGTGGGTGACAAGGGGAGCACGACTCAGCTTGTGGCGGCATCGGTGTGAGCTCGGGCGGCAGGAATCGCCGGCGATTGGAGCGGCAAGGCGGCGGCCGGAGGCGGGGAAAAATGGTGGCGGCAGAGGAGCTAGGGTTAGGGTTTCTTAGGGGAAAGAGCAGAGGAGGAGAGAGGGCAGCAGGGGGGGTCTTCTTATCCTCCAGGGGGGCCAGGCGCGAGGAGGAACGAGGGGAGGGCACGGGAGCACGGCGTCCATGGCGGCAGTGATCCCACTGTCGCCACAGTTGAAGAAGGTCCTGACAGTGGGGACCCACTGTCAGGGTTTTAACCTTTTCCCTTTTCCCTTTTATTTCCAGTAGGGTTTTGCATTTAATTGAGGCCTCAAATCATTTTCTAAAATTCTGTAAAAATTCAAGTGGGTCCCAACTGACATGCAGAACCTACCCAAAAATTGGTGTTGCAAACTAAAATGTTTTTCAACATATTTGTTCATAGGGTTTAGTTATGGCCATTTTTGATAATTGCCACAATGTATTTAATTGGGGCTCTTAAATGTTTTCAAAAATTCTGGGGAAATTCATAGGGCTTTTATATATTATGTGGAACCAGTGGTAAAATTTGCAGTCCATTTGGAAAATATCTTATGTGGTAACATTTCAGAAATTGGCCCTCTTGCATTTTAGGTCTTTATTTATTTTGTTGATTTTGCTAGGCATTTAAATTTGGCAAAATCATATTGGTTGATCTTGGAACTTCCTGGACAAATATGTCCATTCAAATTGGAAGTTGGTTCACCATTTAGTTCTTCACCTTTGGTTCTCTCCATTGTTGCCCTTTTATCCTTCCATGCGATTGATATTTCATGTGAGTAATATTTTATGTGAGGCAAGTTGAATGATGGATGCCATGATGCATCAAGATCAAAAAGTGAAAAAATTTACCCATATTTTAGGGTATCAAATCTGGGCTGTTACAACTCTACCCCCCTTACAGGAATCTCGTCCCGAGATTCCTAGAGTAGGAAGAGGGAAGAGGGAAACACGGCAACCCTTAACTTCAACGATCTTCTCGATCCACGGTGATCTTCCTTGTTGAAGAGAGTAAGGTAACAAGCATGATGTGCCAACGAGAAAGGCATAAGATAGTTCAAGGTAATAGATAAGTTTCCTCCAAGGGTTGGAAATATGAACTTTGCACGAGACCATAAGCCATTGGGAAAACTAGGAACAACTTGACCAAACAAAGGTCGAGCAGAGGATAGAAGAAATAACCGAGAGACATTTTAGCAACACCATTTTAATGTTCTCCTCGATGTTCTAGATACCACTATCCGGCTTCGGAAAAGCCTTCAATAGGTCATCAAGTAGAGGTCGGACCTTTAAGATTGGAAAGAGACCATAAGGGCAACTTCTAGAATAAGTAGCACAGCATCCTCATGGAGAGTGGTTTGATTTTCACGAGAGGCAAGAGGATATAACAGTAGACCTTCCAGTTAAGTAGGGCAACCACCACCTCAAACTTACCGGATTTACACAAGGCCTAAGTTATACTCTTAAGAACACCAACCGTCATTTCTGCTTGAGATTCAGATTTGGTTAAGCGTGCGGATATTTCAGACTTGACATGTCCGAGGAAGGAGTTACAACAGTTAACGAGAGGTAAGGTTTCTCAAGAGTTGACCACAGTGTAAAACTCCAGAACACTAGCTAGTTTGCGATCGAAGTCCTTGGATTTCAAAACAATCACGATTGCTAAGAATATCCGTTTACCACCTCCATATGCATCCTCAACAATCTCGAGCCCGAGCAGCTCGGAGGTAGATGGATACGGAAGGGTAAGAGCATCACCTCACCAAGTCCGTCATGAGACTAAGCACGACCTCTTGGTATAAAAGAGTGTGACACGCTAAGGTTGAACAGGACAAAAGCTGGACAAGCTTCTGATTCTACGGATTACAACACTTTGACCTGGTCCGAGAAATGGACAAGGTACCGGAGTTTTGTCTCTCCTGACATCCCGACGTGGAATGTCTGGACGGACCACAAGGGTAACATGCATCGGATCACACCAATGCATGATAACACTTGACTGTCAACTGACAGACATAGGTCGAATAACAGATAAGGAGTAAGGAACATGCTCAGGAGAAAGCCCAAGACGTTGCAGAAGCACATGATAGCACTCTTCCAACAACTAGTGCTGAAAGGGTTTTACAACCAGGTGTTATTGGAGGGAAACACAAACATTGATGGAAAACTCGCTAAGAGCCATCTTGTCGTGATCCAGATGGTTTCATGACAGAAAGTCTAGATACGGCTAGTGACAGAGAAGAGCATTGTTGAGCAATTCAATTACGACTACAACCACCAATTTGAAGATTAACCTCAAACATGGCCAACCCGACGTAGGGTTTGACAATTAACATCAGGATTCAACGGGAAAGATCTTGGGTTAAAGATCAGCTTCATGTACTGGGACTCACAAGTAGCATAATGCTCACATGGGTGACAACCCTCATGAATCAATACACCAGAATTCCAGTACAATCCGGGACCTTCGGTTCAAGAACTTGGTTAAAAGCAAAGGAATGTCTTGACGATCCACAATACTTCATCTCTTCGGCTTTAGGACGGGCAGACGAGCAGAGCTAACCAGTAGACTAAAGGTAGAAGCCAACCCCGTGAACCTATATTCTTGAATCGTCAGATGAGCAGAAAGACCGCTAAATCAAATAGAGGTAAGATGTCTCCGAGATTAGAGGGAATGGATAAGGAGTAAAAAGAAACCTACGATGGTTTTCACAACTCATTTTAGTTCACAAATAATTTTCTCGAACACTAGACTCAACATCGACCAATAGAACGGGTTTCCTACAGGCAGTACTGCTCTGATACCAACTTGTAGCGCCCCGACCCCAGAACTATACAGTGAAACGTTGTGTAACCGGTCATGCTACACAATCGAGGGTTACTGGGTTTACCAATCCCAGGCCAAAACACATTGGCAGGCGTGCTCGGAATGGATCATCGGCATACAACACCTCGATCATGCCATAAGCTCAGACATCGCTTTCACGTATAATTAAGAGACCAAGACTTGTGGAACAAATGGCACATTACAGACTCTACGACACAAAGCGATCATAGAGCAACTCATATAGTTGAGTAAGATACAAATGACACATCAGGGTTCACAGACATGTCATTACACAAGCGGAAGCAAATTTAGTTGTCTAACAACAAGATCCAAATTATGGCCTAAGAGGCCTCAACATAACAGAACCCATGCCAACTTGTTCCGATGTCCCAAGCTGCCACCTGGGAACCCCAGACTACTCGTCGATGTCAACGTAGAACCCACCTTCCTGTTCGGTGACGTCCTCCTCTGAAACAAGTAATAATCAACAAAGCAAGGCTGAGTACGACGTACTCGCAAGAATTAGTAGGGCGATATAGGCCCGATGCCGACGGAGGCTTTAAAGCTGTATATGGTTGTTTTTGCATAAAGCTAGGTTTTATCCTTCCGAAGACTAAGACTCATGGCATCGACTACTCAGAGATTTTCATAAGGGGATAAGATAGTAAACTTTTCTTCTTCGGTCCCACGGGACCTACTATCATCAGAATCACCACTTATCTCCACCAAGGCACTCCCTCGAATCTCCCTCGAGGAAATGAACCTTTTATCACACGTTGATTAATGCAACCTTTAGCTGCCATATCAATTAGGTTAAGGTTCTCTATGATCTTACCTATCTCACCAAGATTTGTCCATAACCGTGGACACGGCTTTTCGAAAAGATTAAACCCTGCAGGGGTGTACTGTTTTTACCATTGGTACCGTCCGACCCCTTGCCTGTACATTTAGCTCTCTTCCGGGGAAAGCCGGCAGGGCGGGCGCGGTTAAACCTTTACAAAGCGTGAGACTATCCAAGAGTCATCGGTGGCCACAGGGCAAGTTTACCCAGCCTCAGCCCCTGCCCCATCGCCACCTCCTAAACACCACCATCCTCATCATCATCATCTTCTTTTTCATCCATCCAACTCACACGCAAATGGAAAGCGCAAACTAGAGGACCCTTGGATACGCCCGCACTAATTATTCGGTTAGTAAGGAGCCCATACTCCCACCTCTGGAAGCACGCTCGGTTCTTGGATCGGTCGATAAGCACTCACACCTAGGCGGCAAGAATGAGGAAAAACACCAACAACCTTGTTGGCAACTCATCCAAGCCTTTTAGCAATTTATTATCAACACAAGTATCCACCATTGTCCAATCATTCCATTCACTTCACAATTATGGAATTAAACAACGGACTACTTAAACATTCGATTAAGCATGGCTAAGCATATCTAAGCATAATAGACATCAGGTATTATTTATCTCAGGCCAACACATCAAGCTATGGTTCATAGGTAGGGAAACATAGTAATGGTTCAGGGAACATGCAAGTTTATAGGATGTCTATCCACTGAACAAAAGTTGTTGCTAGAATCGAATGCAATATTATGGTGGATAAAATAATTGTACTAATAGGATGAGATATGCCAAGAAGGTTAGGTTAGCTCTTGCCTTGTTGATAACGATGGTCGCACTGGTTGTCGAGGTATTGTGGTGGAACCTCGACTCCTGAATCTAACGGAACACAAACAATAACAAGAAACAAAATAAATAACACGAAGACAAGGTGCAATGCACAATCATGATGAAATGGTCATATTATGCAATAAAAAGTATTTGGGCATGTCCCACAAGTTAAATGGAATCCCTAAAATAAATATTGCATTTAACGGGTCAAAGCTCCATATTTAACTTAGTGATTTAGGTGAATAACCAAAATATCCAGTACTAAAATATGAGATATATATGCATGAGAATGACATTATTAGATAGGTATTAACCCACTGATCATTTTGGTATATCGTTTGCAATTTTCTGATTAACGATGAATAAATAGTGATTTAAACGGTTAAGCAATTTAAATCATTTGAACCAATGCGAAAAGGACATCAAAGTAAAAGTTATTGTCATACTGTGATTTTAACATAGTTGAATAGCATTTGAGTTGATGATCAAATTGATGTATCATTTGCAATTTTTGAGTTAATACTTAACAAGTTATGACATTTCCAACATTTGATTTAATTCTGCCATTTATTTAATTTTAATTAAACAGCACCAAAATTAAATCTAAAATTCTATAAAATGACATAAACTTGTAGATCATTGCTTGCTGAACATTTTGAGCTATTAAACATAATTTTTGGATGATTAAAACTCAAGTTAGGGATTATCTAAGGTGGGAATTAAATCTGCCATTTTAATGATTTAAACTAAACAGCAATTTAATATTCATTATAGCATGGAAATGGAACTAGAATGTAGATGTTGTTTCCCTGAACATTTATAGATCTTGTTTATAATTTTTGGAGCAATAATCATTAAGTCATGAATTTACCACATTGTGATTTAAATCTGCCATTTTCATATTTAATTCAAATAGGCAATTTAAATTAACCAATTAATTTAATCAAAGGCTCTAACATGTAGGGTTTATTTAGCTGAGCATTTTAACATTTTATTTGCATTTTTCTGAAATGTAAAAATCTAGATATTAATTTGGCAATATTGGAATAACTCACAGATGGTTTGCACTTCATATTTAAATTCAAATTTTACAATTCAATTGCATGTGTGAGTGAAATATTTAGGTAGGTTATGAAATTACAAACTTCCTAATACCTTATTTGCAATTTTTGGATGATTGAAACTCAATTTATGCAATTTCCAATTTTCAATTATATTCTGCCCTTTTGTAATTTTAATTAATTTAGCAATGAAAATTATTTATTTGATCACTACATTGATACTAACAGATAGAACTTATTTTTAGGTACCACTTTCATGTATAGCACTTTTAGCTAGGAATTATAAATCTACAGATATTTGCAAGTTCATCTCTCTGTTTAAATTTGAAATTCCAGGCTGAAGAACACGATGACGTCATCATGAGGTCATCAGAGGGAGCTGCGGCATGTCGATCTCCAATTCGTCGATTCCGTACGAAATTGGACGCGGGGAAAAGCTGCACTAGCTAGAGGGGAGAGAGAGGAGTCGGGGGGGTGGCGGAATGGGCCATTTGGTCGCCGGAGTTGCGCCGGCGACCATGGCAGCGGCGGCAGGTGGTGGCGCACGGTGAGGGCGCGGAGCAGAGAGGGAAGAGGAGGGGGAAGAGGTCCCGAAGGACGGGGAGCTCACCAGGAGCACGAGGAGAAGGCCGGAGAGGGGCGGGAGCTCAGGAACGGCGGCAATGGTGCTCGGACGCCGGCGGCAGAGGCGGAGAGGAACGGGTCGGCGGCGGTGATGGAGGGCCTCCCTGGACGATTCCTTCGGCGTGGGTGACAAGGGGAGCACGACTCAGCTCGTGGCGGCATCGGTGTGAGCTCGGGCGGCAGGAATCGCCGGCGATTGGAGCGGCAAGGCGGCGGCCGGAGGCGGGGAAAAATGGCGGCGGCAGAGGAGCTAGGGTTAGGGTTTCTTAGGGGAAAGAGTAGAGGAGGAGAGAGGGCAGCAGGGGGTCTTCTTATCCTCCAGGGGGGCCAGGCGCGAGGAGGAACGAGGGGAGGGCACGGGAGCGCGGCGTCCATGGCGGCAGTGATCCCACTGTCGCCACAGTTGAAGAAGGTCCTGACAGTGGGGACCCACTGTCAGGGTTTTAACCTTTTCCCTTTTCCCTTTTATTTCCAGTAGGGTTTTGCATTTAATTGAGGCCTCAAATCATTTTCTAAAATTCTGTAAAAATTCAAGTGGGTCCCAACTGACATGCAGAACCTACCCAAAAATTGGTGTTGCAAACTAAAATGTTTTTCAACATATTTGTTCATAGGGTTTAGTTATGGCCATTTTTGATAATTGCCACAATGTATTTAATTGGGGCTCTTAAATGTTTTCAAAAATTCTGGGGAAATTCATAGGGCTTTTATATATTATGTGGAACCAGTGGTAAAATTTGCAGTCCATTTGGAAAATATCTTATGTGGTAACATTTCAGAAATTGGCCCTCTTGCATTTTAGGTCTTTATTTAATTTGTTGATTTTGCTAGGCATTTAAATTTGGCAAAATCATATTGGTTGATCTTGGAACTTCCTGGACAAATATGTCCATTCAAATTGGAAGTTGGTTCACCATTTAGTTCTTCACCTTTGGTTCTCTCCATTGTTGCCCTTTTATCCTTCCATGCGATTGATATTTCATGTGAGTAATATTTTATGTGAGGCAAGTTGAATGATGGATGCCATGATGCATCAAGATCAAAAAGTGAAAAAATTTACCCATATTTTAGGGTATCAAATCTGGGCTGTTACAATAAGGAACACCGTTTGTCTCAAAAAGGGAAAAAACTTTGGGATTTTCTGAAGAAAGTGAATCTATATGCTGAAAATTTGAGCTTTCTCTATGGTATAAAATGTTTTTGTGGGAGGCGCACTCCACACCTCCCTTTCCAATGCCAGGACAATGAAAATGAAATCTTAGCTTCTTATGGCAAGGAAAACTTTGATTTCTTTGATGTTGAACAAATTGAAGAATTTGTTGCTTTTAAGGGTGCCTATGAAATTGCTTCTTTGCTGGAGAATATTGATGATGCTCGTTATCAAACTGAAATATGGAGAATTACAAAAGATAATTTTTATATTAATGAATATGTTAAGAAAGTCTCTCCTCCAAAAGGAGAGACCGATGCTTTGCAGGAACCTATGGAGGAAGAAATGGTTGAAACTGGGATCTCATTAGATGAAAAAGAGGAGGAGAGTGAAGAACAAAAGGAGGACCTACCTTCCAATGAAAGTAACTCTTACGTTGTATGATATGCAATAACATCCATGGCTCAAGAAAGACAAAAATAAAAAACTGCCAAATGCTTTTCATACTGTTATTTGTGATGAATTTAATGATACTCCTTTATCTATGCGTCCTATTGATGTTCATGGTAATGAAAAGCATGTTTTATGTGATAGCTACATCATTGAATTTATTCATGATGCTACTGAAAATTATTATGAGAGAGGAAAATATGGTTGTTGGAGTTCTCATGTTAGTAGAACACCTCTCTTTGTGTTGCAAGTTTTGAAGGTGCACTTGCTTTGCCTTCTTATGCTAGTAGCTTTATGCTCCAATGAATTATTTTCCTACAAGATGCCTATGCATAGGAAGTGGGTTAGGCTTAAATATGTTTGGTATTTGTTTATTTATGCTCTCTTTTGTTAACTCTTATTCTTATTAGAGCAGCATTGAAATCATTGCGCCTAGCTAAAAGGCGTTAAAGAAAAGCGCTTTTGGGAGGCAACCCATTATCTTTTTCCTTTCAATTATCCTTAGTCATGGAGTTGTTGCTTCTGTAGCAACTTAATTGTATATTTTTTTTAGTTTTTGTGTGCCAAGAATTAGCCTCTAATGCATAGAAATTGCGAAGTTTTGTTTTGCTGTTCAGAAACAGATTCTAAGCTCCTGTTGTAGAAAATCTTGAACAATCCCAGAACGTTATCTTTTTCTAGAATTTTTTTACAGGAAGCTTTATACTTTTATATATCTTTAATTAGTTTTAAGTTTTCTGTTTTGAGCTTCCTAAGTGCCTCTAAAAAATTGACCTTTATAGACTATCCAGTTTTGACAGATTCTGCCTTTATTTGTGTTTGCCTCTTTTATTAACATCATTAGTGGTACTTTGTGGAAGGAGTGCCACCCTTGAGGCTTAGTAAACAGTAGCTAATGCTAAATCAATTTTGTGCAATTTGTCTTGGTGGAACCCAAGTGAATTTTGTTGTATTGGAACTAACCCTCTAATCAGTTTATGAAGTTTTGTGCGAAGGGAGTTTTTAGGTTCCATGATGGAAGATGATGAAAGAAGTTGAAGGATGGACAAAAGCACAAGCTTGGGGATGCCCCCATGGCATCCCCTGAACATTCAAGAAGACTCAAGCATCTAACCTTGTGGATGCCCAAGGCACCCCCTCTTCTTCATCAACAACCATTAGGTCGTCTCCGTTGAAACTATGTTTTTATCACTTCACATATTATGTGTTATTCTTGGAGCGTCATTTTATTTTTCTTTCAGTTCGTTTTAGTTTGTTTGCTGGTCATGTACTTTGTTGGATCCTAGCTATCTTGTGTGGGAGAGAGACACTCTACGCTTTTTCATTACAATACTCCTGTGCTTCGCGTATATTTTGTTGAGTATTCTTAGCTTTGTTTTTCTTATCAGCTCTTGTGTTTCGCTTATATTCTTTTAAAGAGCTGTTAGTTGTTGTATTTTACTCTCTTATGCTTCACTTATATTTGTTTAGAGAGTTGTTTATGGTTGCTTGCTTGATTTGTTGGATTGATAAAAATACAGTGCAAGTGGTAGTGGTGTGATGAAAAAATTGCATAGTCTTGTAGATCTTCATGTTTGAATAACTTGAAACTTGCCAATTGTTTTGAGATGTTAAGTGGATTAATGTTTAAACTTGTGGTTATTTAAGTTAAGGCTCATTAGTGAAGAACTATCATTAAAGCTTGAATTTATAAAGTTTCTTCATACTTGCAAGTTTGATAGTCAAGTATTTTCATCAAATGAAAGTTTGGTTAACAAGGAAGACAGTGTAGAGTTTTTGTGTTTATGCTTAATGTATGTTCTATAGTCATTCTTGTTCCGGTTGCTGGTACTTGTTTGCTTTGATATCCTTTGCTAGCCGAAAACTCTGTACTGAGCAATAATGCTGCTCGTGCATCCAAACTCCTCGAGCCAAATATATTTCCATCAGTGTCCACCATACCTACCTATACATGGTATTTCGTGCCATTCCAAGTAAATTTTTCATGTGCTACCTTTAAACCTTCAAAATACTCCAATTTGTGTCTCTGTTTTTAGCTCATGAGGAGGTGGTAAGGAAGTTTGTTATATCCTGTGTCAAGCAAGGTCATTCCCCCCTTTCACCTGGTGAGCATGGATTACGTGCTCACTTAAATTTGTCGAGAGCTAGCCAAGGGTTCCCAGCCTGCAAAATATAAATTCAACCAATCATTAATATCTCTTTCACACATTGCAACCTGAGAAATCAGTCAAACATTGGTTAGTGATAAACAAAGGAGAAAGAGGAATGTACTCGTTCCGCTATGGGAGCCGCTCTCACAAGTCTAAAAGCCTTGCTTGGTATGGGGGACTAACGGATTTCTATGCTATAGATTCATTGATGAAAGCATGCATATCTCAAATTGTTTTACTTCTGTTTCATAAGAAAAAAAGCTCTAGCACATGATTAATCCCTGCTTCCCTCTGCGAAGGGCCTTTCTTTTACTTTATGTTGAGTCAGTTTTCCTTTTCTCTCTATCTACTCAAAGCAAGCTTGCAACACTGACTCTGGGTGCAGTTGATTATATTGCATCTTTATGCTTAATCATGATTCTTTATGTTGACTTTATCTTTAAGATAAGCATGTTGAAAGTTGAAGCAATGCTGAAACTTGCATCTTCCTTTGTGTTGACTTCAAACACTTTTGACAAGAAGATATTACCTTGAAGACTTTCATGTTATGTTAATATTTATGCTTTCATGTCTCCAAAGTACTATTCATGAAAGGTTTTGCTTAGATGATGCAACTTGTTTACTCATTGTTTGCTTGATTATCAAATATAGACTATTGTTTTGGATCACTTTATTAATATTATGTGCTTTACATTACTATCTGATCAAGGTTATGTTATTAGCATGTCTCATCAAAAATTATTTGTTTATCACTTACCTACTCGAGGACGAGTAGGAGTTAAGCTTGGGGATGTTGATACGTGTCAAACGTATCTATAATTTTTTATTGTTCCATGCTAGTTATATGCCATTGCTACATGTTTTTACTATCTTATTAAATCATTTTTAGGATTTTTGTCGGACTAGCCTATTAACAAGATGCCCAGTGCCAGTTCCCTATTTTTGATGTTTTCTATTTCAGAAAAGTTACTTCTGGAAATATTCTCGGAATTGGACGATAATTTACGAGGATTTTTTATGCGACAAAAGGAAGCCAAAGACCAACGGGCGACCTGGGGGCCACCCAGAGGCCAGGGGCGGCTGGTGGCCGTGGCCCCACCTACACCCGTGGGTGGGACCCGCCCCTGCCCCCTGGGCACCGTCTCGGCCTCCCTCGACGCCTATAAAATCCCTAAAAGCCCAAAACGCTTTGGGGCGATGATTATTTTCTAGAAACTCCACCCAAAGCCGCCGCCTCCTCGAAACATAATTCAGGGAGATTCTGAAGCTGATCCCGGCACGTTGCCGGAGGTGAGATTGATCTCGGAGGGCTCTTCATCGCCATGCCTTCCGTCGGGATGATGCGTGAGTAGTTCCACCTTGGACTACGGGTCCATGGCAGTAGCTAGATGATTGTCTCTCTCCCTTGTGCATCATGTTTATGCTCTTGTGAGCTTCCCTACATGATCAAGATCGACTATATGATGTGTTTGTTGGGATCCGATGGATTATGAAGTTATGATCAGATTGTGCATGGTTCTTATATGTTAATTTATGTTCTTGCATGCTCTCCGATGTGTGTAGTTGCTTTGGCCAAGTGATTTCTTATGTCTCCAAGAGAGAGTATTTATGCTAGATAGTTGGTTCATGCCCCCTCTTGTGCCTGGGCACGAGTGACAGAAACGTCTAAGGACGAGGGTGTGCTGTTGCGACTAAGGGTAAAACAGCGGTGTTTATGTCTACATGATTATAGATATTGCTTACATCATACACTTTACTTAATGCAATTGTCTGTTGCTTGCAACTTAATACCGATGGGTGACAGGCTGGATAGCGATCCCTAGGTGGACTTTTTAGACAAAGATGCAGTCGGATGGCGGTCTTTGTTTCTTGTTGTGATGCCTACATGAATATTACCATGAACACTTTGATATAGCTAGGTTAAGTTCAATTGCCCAACTGTAATTCGTTTACCCTTCATATGAGTATTTTATTTATTGGAGAGACACCACTAGTGAACCCATGGCCCCCGGTCCATCTTTTTACATTGATTACAACCTCATTTACTTGCTTTCCATATTCACTTGCTCGCTGGTCCATTTTCATAAATCATTTCACTACACTATACATTTAACCGCTTTGTTTTCAGCAGACTGATGCATGTAAAATGCATACATGAACTTTGCACTATAATAATTGTATTCCATTCATATTTGCATCATATAAGGGGTATATTACTGTTATTTAATGATTTTTCGTAATTAATAATGATTTCCCCTATGTATGGAATTAATCCTGCGCAGGCAGAAAAACCATATTTCTTTCCTTATTTATTTCAGGTCTTTAACGACGTCATAATGAGCTATAAATTTACGGGGATCATTTTTTGGAAGGAGGAAGACCTCGGAGCAAAGGAAGCAAGCAAACGGAGGCCGGAGGACCAAAAGAGGGTGCACCACGTGGCCCCTGTACCTGGCCACGTGTGCCCATCTCTTTTGGGCCTCGTGGCCCCGTTTGCGCCGATCCTTCTTCCCGAAGCTTCCTCGTGACCTAAAAACTCCTATATAAAGAGTCCCCCGACGTTCTTCGAAAGGAGAGCCGCCACACGAGAGAAACAAGAAACAGAGACCAGGAGGCTGCAGATTGGAGGGGGAAAACTCCGGCGGAGCGCTGCCGGAGAGGTCTCCTTCTTCTCCATCGACATCTCCACCGTCTCCATGATGAAGAGGGAGTAGTCCACCTCTGGACTATGGGTTTGTGGAAGTAGCATATGTATCTCTCTCTCTTGAGCTTCACTAATTAGCACTGTATGAGCTCCTGAACATGATTACGGTTATCATTGTATTATCTTTGTGGTGGATCTTTTTATGAGTTAATATATGTTGAGATTGCAATGTTTAATTCAGTTATGAAAGTAGATGCATATTATGTACCCCGTTCTTGTATCCTTGTTTTGATCAAGCATGTTTATGAGAGCGTGTCAGGGGGAACGTGTGCATTAGTTGGAGTAACGGGGGTGGTGATGTGATAAGGTGACAACTTAATATCGCGATCCATTGGGTGTTTACCTTACTTTGTTGCCTCACTAGGGATAAACCAAAATACCATGTTGCAAGGTATGAGGAGTGACAAGCCTCTACCTATGACTAGATCCACCATGTTCTTATTTTCACTTCATGTCATTAATCTTAAGGCTATACTCTGAGTCATCTTAATTACTGAGGTGTTATGATTTAGTTCGCATCTTGGTGGAGTATAAGTGAGACTAATAATCAAAAGGTCTCTATGTTAGGACGTGATGCCCATATAATTAGTAACATGTCATTAAACTTGTTTGCAATCTCATATGTTAATTCTATGTCTACTTATTTGCCACACTATATTAAAGAGAGAGTGCATGTGTGAAACCATGAACCCCGGTCCATTTTTAATCATAAGAAACACCTTTCCATTACACTTTTGTTGCATTGTTATTCTCTGAAATTATAAAAACTAAAACACTTTACCTTTTGCATTCACCATCCAAAACCCAAAAATACATCTCATATCATTACCATTATCATTACTATCATCCTTGCATTATTACTTACCACCATTGCATATTTATTTACTGTTTTGCATCCATTATTATCTTAATATCATTCTCACACCTTGTGCTTGACAACCACTTGGTGAGGTTGAGGGCACAAAGCAATCTACTTTGTTTGCAGGAAATCTGGAGAAGGACAAGGAGATAAAATCCCCACTACTGATTCCCCGAGAGTTCGATATTAAACCCTCGAGTCACCCTCGTGGGGAAAAACTTCCACTTCTACATACTCTGCACTTGGAGGCTCAACCTATCCCATATATTATCTTCCTTTCAGGGTATCAAGAGTGCTTGTTGGCGTAGTTGAGGGAGAAGAACACTCTCATCAATTCCACCTTCAGCAAGTGTTTTTCTGGCGCCGTTGCCGGGGAGTCATAGCTGGAAGGTTTTATCCAAGGATATCACAACAAAGTCAACTTCATCACCAACTTGTGCTGCTTGGGGAGGTTGCACCTACGTGAGCATCATCTTGTCCATCTTTACCTTCAAGCAATTTATTTTGTTTTGTTATTGTCTTGCATATCATATTTAGATTTCGGTTTGCATATTTTATTTTCAGTTTTGCATTTTGTTTTGCATTAGTTAATTCAGTTTGCATTATTTAGTGTCATTTTATTTTCAGTTTTGCATAAAAAATTAAAAACACATAAAAACTTGCAAATGGAAAAGAGAACTTATTAGCCATTTAGTGTTAGGAATTTCCCTCAAAGTAAGAATGTCCCTATTGAGGAAATTGAGGTAGATCCTAAGATAATGAAAACAATCTATGAATATCGTTTATACGGAAAACCTAAGGAAGATCCCTGAGCTCATCTTAAGAAATTTGATGAAAGATGCAACATGCTAAAACTGAACCATCCTAATGTTAGACTTAAGCTTTTTCCTTACTCTTTCGGGGGGAAAGCATTAGATTGGATATTGAGATGGCCACCTGGTAACTTTAGCATCTGGTTTAATTTGAAAGCTGCTTTTGTTAAAAGATTTTGTTCCATTGAAATGATTTGCAATTTTAAACAAATGGTTATCAAGTTTAAACAAGAGGAAGATGAACCTTTGGTAAAAACATGGGAAAGATTTAGAAGTATAGGTTTTGGAATGGAACATGGTCTTAGAGATTGGATGCTCATGGATATCTTTTATAGAGGATTATCTGAAACCTCTAGAGTCTTTTTGGATAAGGAATGTGAAGGTTCTTTTATGAATATGTCTGCTTCTAATACTTATTATCTACTTGATGGCTTGCTTTTGGAAGCAAAAATTAAAGAAAGTTTAGATAAAGCCCAAGTACCTGAAGATGTTTTTGATGACCGTTATGAAATATTTGATCTTTATAATAGGGGAGTAGAAGTTGAAGAAGTTAAGATGCTTAGTCAAGTTAATGATCCTTTGCTTGATTTAGAGAATTGTAACTTGCATGAATTAATATCTATCTTACCAAAATATGCAAGTGATCCTTCTATTGATGTTAACCAATCTGGTTTTGGTTCCTATATTGCTAATCATGTCTTGAAAGATAAAATTGCTAGATACAATCAAGAAGATATGATACCACCTAAGCTTGGGGATATATGGATCCCCAAGGTGCTAGTAACTATTGGAAAAGAGACACACCATGCCATACTTGATCTAGGATCTAGTGTCTCTGTTTTTCTAAAGAATTATATGAAGTACTGGAATTAAAGAATCTTGAAAAATGCTCTGTTGAACTTGCACTTGATGATAATACCATTAAACATGCTTTAGGAAAAGTAAGTGATGTTATGGTAGAGTTACATATGACTTTTATGCCTGTGGATTTTCTAATCATGGATATGGAGAATAAAACCTCTAGTCCTATTATTCTTGGAAGACCTTTTCTTCGTATCACAGGGGCTATTGTTGATTCAAAGGAAGGGAATGTGAAGTTTCAGTTTCCACATAAGAAATGCATGGAACACTTCCCAAGGATGAAGGGCACAACTTTTAAGCTCCCTCATGAGCTTCATCTTCGGTAAACAACAAGTAAGTAAGAATAGCTATATGGCTATAAAGAAAGCGCTTTACGGGAGGCAACCCGGTTGTTTTTATTTAGATTTTCTTTGTGTCCTCTTGCTGTATCAAGAGAATGTTTTCTTAGCTTACTTTCTGGAATTTTTAATAAAGTGCTAAGCTTTACCTATTTTGGTTTGAAAAAGTTGCTATTTCTATTCGGAGATTTTATTCCTGCCCGAAGTCTGTGCACGGTTTGATTTTTCATTGTTATTCTGTAGATCCGAATGAGCTGAGATTTTAACTGTAACTGAAACTTTACCTCCCATGCATGCCTGAATTTTTTTAGAATTGTTTGACAAGTTTAATTAGGACAAAAAAATATGTTTTTCTGGACAGATTCTGTCCCATATTGTTTTATGCATAGTTTGAACTTTTGAGTTGAATCTTTTTGATCCAATTGAGTTTATGAGTAGGCATACAACACTATACACTCTCTGAACATTCATATGTATTTTATTCCATGGATTATATGCAGCAAGAAGCCTATTTGTTTATCTCTACTAATATCACCCCATAGAAAAGAAATGGGAGAAACAGTGTTTTGAAGTTTTTTCACAGGGATTGGAGGAGATGCACCATGAGTTATCCAAGGATGGTGAAAACCATAAGCTTGGGGATGTGTAGAACATCCCCACTGAACCAACATACTCTCGGTTTGCACACGTCTAACTTCTGTTTTTCATTTGAAACACTTTATCGCATAAACTTGGAGCGTCTTTTTGGTTTGTTTTGCTTTGATTTTTATTTTGTGAGACCACCACACTATCATTTATATATGAGAAAGCTACTGGAAATATGGGTTGAAATATCTTGCATGCTTTTATTGTATTGGAAAAAGGGATGTCTAAGTTGATTTTTAATGACACATATAGTTGCATGATTCATGAGCTTCTTTATGAGTAATAATTTGCAAATGCTTTATCATGAGCTATCTTTTATTCATGTTTTGATGCTGTATGTTATTTCACCTTGTTTGACATGAATTAGTTAGTTCTATGGACACTCATGCATGCATCTAGATGGTCATCTTTCTCCCTTTTGCTAGCCCAAAAATTCCAACAAGTAAAAACTTGTTTCCAACACCTTCAACCAAAGTTTTTTCCAGTGAGTCCACCATATCTACCTATTAGCTTTATGCTATTCCATGTATGTTTATCATGTTATTTGTGTTATCTATACCTCTAAATGAAAATGTTTATGTTATTTATTGTAATGGGAAAAGTTGGTTAAAAAGCTCTCGCAACTTGATGCACACTTTACTTTATTGCATTTAATAAACATGAACCATTGTGATTAATATTATGATGATAGTGGCTTGATAAATGTTTAAGTTTGGGAGTTAGCCCATATGTGCTGTCACATGCAAAGCTTTCAACATGTTCCATCATTTATTTAGTTGATATCATGTACTTTTGTTTATGGATGCCTATCATGGTGAAATAATGTGGAAATAGATTAAGTTTAAATGAGTTTGTATAAATGGTTAGAGAGAAACCTAGGCCGCTAATCTAAGCCATGCATCATTCATGGTGGAAATTTACTTACATGCTATTTTGAACTTTCTGTGATACACCCTACAATAAAAAGCTATATCAAGTGGTAAATAAAAAGGGTGTTGAGGTTGTTCATTATGTTGTTTGTCTTGTAGTTTTGATGTGGGCTTGATCCATATCATGGGACAAGAGGTACCCCAGTTGAGGCTCTTGATAATACCGTTATTACTTACAATGATAGATAACTTAAACTTGCTTTGTTTCCCAAGATGAGTAATCATGATGTAGGTACTTGTATTCAAGGGGCATGAGACATCTAACCTTTACTTTATCAAGGCCACTACTCATATTTGCTTTCACATTTAACTTTAATCATTCAAGATGCTATGATAGGGGAATGAGAGCTTGACACCAAGTATTACCATTGCAATCAATAACTCAAGTAGAATAGTTTGGAGGATAGATGAAACTTATGCATGTTTTACCTCTACTCATTTATATATCTTTTCCAAAGTGTCCACCTTTTACATTGAGATTTTCATCTTCACTCTATGACCAATGTAGGATGTTCTTACTTATCATATTGCATACTTGTGGTCCATATTACTATCTTTTATGTTACACTTTGTGAACTATCATTGAACATCCTTGCATTGAATACTTGATATCACTTTATAAACTGTTTGCATATTGCTACTTCTTTGACTTAATGAATCATTTGACTTTATGTAGCAGTAGCAATCATCTTTTATCCATGTTGTTATTATATTGTAAAGTTCATGTTAGTTTTATCACTTCCATACTCGAGGACGAGCATGAGTTAAGCTTGGGGATGTGATGCATGTAAAACGCATACATGTACTTTGCACTATAATACTTGTATTCCATTCATATTTGCATCATATAAGGGGTATATTACTGTTATTTAATGATTTTTGGTAATTAATAATGATTTCCCCTATTTATGGAATTAATCCTGCGTAGGCAGAAAAACCCTATTTCTTTCCTTATTTATTTCAGGGCCTTAACGATGTCATAATGAGCTATAAATTTACGGGGATCATTTTTTTGGAAGGAGGAAGACCTAGGAGCGAAGGAAGCAAGCAAACGGAGGCCGGAGGGCCAAAAGAGGGTGCCCCACGCGGCCCCTGTACCTGGCCGTGTGGGCCCACCTCTTTTGGGCCTCGTGGCCCCGTTTGTGCTGATCCTTCTTCCTGAAGCTTCCTCGTGACCTAAACACTCCTATATAAAGAGCCCCTCGACGTTCTTCGAAAGGAGAGCCGCCACACGAGAGAAACAAGAAACAGAGACCAGGAGGCTGTAGATTGGAGGGGGGAAACTCCGGCGGAGCGCTGCCGGAGAGGTCTCCTACTTCTCCATCGACATCTCCACCGTCTCCATGATGAAGAGGGAGTAGTCCACCTCTGGACTATGGGTTTGTGGAAGTAGCATATGTATCACTCTCTCTCTTGATCTTCACTAATTAGCACTGTATGAGCCTCACTTCTCTCGCTGGGGTTTGTTTCACTATGATTGGTTCCTGTTTTTTGGCCATGGTGCACATAGTTCCTGCATGTATATTAAGCATAAGGCCCTGTGGTGGATCTTTTTATGAGTTAATATATGTTGAGATTGCAATGTTTATTTCAGTTATGAAAGAAGATGCATATTATGTACCCTGTTCTTGTATCCTTGTTTTGATCAAGCATGTTTATGAGAGCGTGTGAGGGGGAACGTGTGCATTAGTTGGAGTAACGGGGGTGGTGATGTGATAAGATGACAACTTAATATCGCGATCCATTGGGTGTTTACCTTACTTTGTTGCCTCACTAGGGATAAACCAAAATACCATGTTGCAAGGTATGAGGAGTGACAAGCCTCTACCTATGACTAGATCCACCATGTTCTTATTTTCACTTCATGTCATTAATCTTAAGGCTATACTCTGAGTCATCTTAATTACTGAGGTGTTATGATTTAGTTCGTATCTTGGTGGAGTATAAGTGAGACTAATAATCAAAAGGTCTCTATGTTAGGACGTGATGCCCATATAATTAGTAACATGTCATTAAACTTGTTTGCAATCTCATATGTTAATTCTATGTCTACTTATTTGCCACACTATATTAAAGAGAGAGTGCATGTGTGAAACCATGAACCCCGGTCCACTTTTAATCATAAGAAACACCTTTCCATTACACTTTTGTTGCATTGTTATTCTCTGAAATTATAAAAACTAAAACACTTTACCTTTTGCATTCACCATCCAAAACCCAAAAATACATCTCATATCATTACCATTATCATTACTATCATCCTTGCATTATTACTTACCACCATTGCATATTTATTTACTATTTTGCATCCATTATTATCTTAATATCATTCTCACACCTTGTGCTTGACAACCACTTGGTGAGGTTGAGGGCACAAAGCAATCTACTTTGTTTGCAGGAAATCTAGAGAAGGACAAGGAGATAAAATCCCCACTACTGATTCCCCGAGAGTTTGATATTAAACCCTTGAGTCACCCTCGTGGGGAAAAACTTCCACTTCTACATACTCTGCACTTGGAGGCTCAACCTATCCCATATATTATCTTCCTTTCAGGGTATCAAGAGTGCTTGTTGGCGTAGTTGAGGGAGAAGAACACTCTCATCAATTCCACCTTCAGCAAGTGTTTTTCTGGCACCGTTGCCGGGGAGTCATAGCTGGAAGGTTTTATCCAAGGATATCACAACAAAGTCAACTTCATCACCAACTTGTGCTAACACCTAAGCTTGGGGAGGTTGCACCTACATGAGCATCATGTCCATCTTTACCTTCAAGCAATTTATTTTGTTTTGTTATTGTCTTGCATATCATTTTTAGATTTCGGTTTGCATATTTTATTTTCATTTTTGCATTTTGTTTTGCATTAGTTAATTCGGTTTGCATTATTTAGTGTCATTTTATTTCATTTTTGCATAAAAAATTAAAAACACATAAAAACTTGCAAATGGAAAAGAGAACTTATTAGCCATTTAGTGTTAGGAATTTCCCTCAAAGTAAGAATGTCCCTATTGAGGAAATTGAGGTAGATCCTAAGATAATGAAAACAATCTATGAATATCGTTTCTATGGAAAACCTAAGGAAGATCCCTTAGCTCATCTTAAGAAATTTGATGAAAGATGCAACATGCTAAAACTGAACCATCCTAATGTTAGACTTAAGCTTTTTCCTTACTCTTTAGGGGGGGAAAGCATTAGATTGGATATTGAGATGGCCACCTGGTAACTTTAGCATTTGGTTTAATTTGAAAGCTGCTTTTGTTGAAAGATTTTGTTCCATTGAAATGATTTGCAATTTTAAACAAATGGTTATCAAGTTTAAACAAGAGGAAGATGAACCTTTGGCCAAGTGATTGTGTGTATCTCCAAGAGAGAGTATTTATGCTAGATAGTTGGTTCATGCCCCCTCTTGTGCCTGGGCACGAGTGACAGAAATGTCTAAGGACGAGGGTTGATACGTCTCACACATATCTATAATTTTTGATGTTCCATGTAGGATTATATATCAGTGCCACATGTTTTTATAATGTTTTTATATCATTTTGGCATAGTTTATGGAACTAACCTATTAACAAGATGCCCAGTGACAGTTCCTATTTTCTGCTGTCTTTTTGTTTCAGAAAAGTTGTTCGGGGAAGTCTCTTGCACTACTACAAAAAAGGTTACCGCCGGCGGCCGTTTTTGGCCTATCCCCGGCGGTTTGCAAACCGCCGGCGACCACCTCGCCGGTGGTAATGCCTTACCGCCGGCGGTTTGCAAACCGCCGGGGGTAAACCTCATTAGCGCCGGCGGTTTGTTTCCAGACGCCGGGGGTACAATTAGCGCCGGCCGTTCCGTAACCGCCAGGGGTATGTCGACGTAGCGCCGGCGGTTTCCTGTACCGCCAGGGGTATACCGTGGTACCACTGGCTGTTTATATCTAACCGCCGGCGGTAACAATTACAGGGGACAAAAAAAATTACAGCAATATACAATATTTCACAGCAGTATATACACAGCAATAACAAAGTCGACCATCACAGTAGCAATATACACAGCAAGATACAGAAAAGTAGCCAAAGTGTTCAACAATAATAAAGTCGACCATCAGTAGCAAATATTACACAAATAGACTCCAAGTATACGGATTACACAAATAGACTCCAAGTACTAGCAAACACTACAAGTAGTTATCAATCCGGAGTTGCATGACCTAGCTAAACAACAATGAGATAGAAGACTAGGGAGGCGGTGGCGGCAAGCATCATCACGACGAAGGGGGTCCTCCAAGTCTCCCTCCTCTGTCGCGCTCGAAAGTTGGCATACTGAGCTTCAGCCTCCTCCAAAGTGGCGTACCCCTTGTAGTTGTTGCCGCTGAAACGGTGGACCTGCCTCCAGCAACTCTCCCAGTCGTGGTAGACTCCGGGAACCCTGCCGTGGAACACTACATACGCCATCTGCACTCACAAACAAGAAAGAAATATAAGTTGTTAGCACATTCATAGATAGAAAACATATAGTTATGCAAACAATTAAAAAGCATCAAATGGCTATGCTTAAGTAATTTTATGACTAACATTTGTAGGAGACAAGTTTTTGACTCAAGTTTCCCTCGGCGGGAAGGGACGGACGCCGTCCAGCGTGTTGAATGTCCTCTCGTCACAGCTCGCATGTAAGCGGTTTTCAATCTCTATTTTACTTGGTATGACTTTGTGGTGGAACAAGCCACCACTCTTGAGGGCATCCCTAAAGATTATTGTGCTAATCAACCGCTGGATGGCACGGAACTCGGCTCTCACTTCTGCATCGGTGGTGTCCCTAAGCTTGTTGACCTTATTCTGAAGACTGGATGGCAACAAGAGATTTTGCTGATCCTTTACAACTGCCCTCATCTGTAGGATGGCAAACCAGGCTTCCATCCCATTGTCAGATGACGATTGCTTGAGGCAGGGGAAATTGGTCACGTGGTTGGACACATAGCAGCCTTTAACCTTTTTCTCTTGCCTGAGTTTGCTGCTGCCAACCTCGGCTATGAAGCCGCTAAGGGCTTTATCAAGAGTAGACTTGACCTCGGTGTAGTCTTTCCGCTCGTCACGCCCGGAGTCGAGATAGATGGCATTGGAATGATACGGGTGAAAGATGATGAGGGTGCAGTACATGAGTCTGCGCAAAAGAGTTGGAAATAAACCATCATCCTCAGCTATTAAGGAAATTCACGAAAGAATGTAATAACGGGTACTTTAGCAACCGAATACTTACTCGGGGAAGTATGGTATGACAAAGCATTGCTTATCCTTATTTGCCACCAAGAAATCCTTGACATACGTCGCGAGAAACGCCTGTTCGTTCGCGGTGGTACCTGGAGTCATGTAGAAGGGGTCCATGATAGCGACGCCCGGGGTTTTCTCCACGATGAGATCATGCGCCATGCTGAGCGTTACCAGGCGGACCAAGTTCCGGTCAAGCCGTTGCATGTGAAAGAGCCGAAAGATGTCTTCATACCGAATGAATATCAAGTCCGCGGGGTATGTGGTGACAAAGCCAAAGTTAGTGGGCACCCTGACCGTGATCACCGGGTACGACGGATTTGTTTCTTGAAGAAGACGCAGCTCCTGGATTAGAACTGCATCATGCAGGCTCCTCATGTCCGGCGGCAGCTGACTGACATTGTTTGCCGGCAGCATTGGCTGGCCTAGGTGATGCAACTTCCTCCACGGGGTCGACACCTTGTCAAGAACCACTTTCTTGTTTGCGTCGGCATCATTCACTGACTTCTTGCGCTTCCTGTCCTTCTTCTTACGGCACGCGGGAGTGCCGGCTTGTTTCGATGCCTCCACGGTCACAGAAAGAAGTGTCCTCGGGGTAAGCCCAACTTGCGGCGGAGCTGTGAAGGCGGTAGTGTCCTCCTGCTCGGGAGTTTCTTGAGAGGGGAACAGCTTCTTCTTGAGGGTATCACGGGCGGGTGCCGTGGAGGGACCAAAGTCGCCCGCCAATTCATCGATGAACGTATCGATGGGAGCCCGATCGATGTCCAACGCCTTGTCGTTCTGCTGTGTCTCGGGCTCGAGAGGATCATCTGCAGGTGGAGTGACTATGGCTTGGCTAGACGGCCCCGGCGCAGCCTCAGGATTGACGCTCCCATGGCTTGCCTCTGACCTTGAGACGGTGTTGTTCAACCGAATTAAGGCTTTTGGCCATAGAAGCATCTTGTTCTTGAGTTGCCCGACCTTCAGCATTTCAACTTGTTCCGGGGGTTGAGTAAGAGGATGCATGTCTTCGCATCCCGGTAACGCCCGATCCACGCGAACCCGGAGCATGTTCTCGTCCATTGGCACGGTGTGGAAAGTCTTGGTTTGTGGGAAGATGACGGCTCCCTTCGCAACATCCTTCAACTGGTTGTCCACGTTCAGGAGCAGCAAGGTGCAAGGATTCTCGGGTTCCTGTTAAAACATGTGTAGGTAAGAGAGGAGCGACGACGAGGAGTAATTAACTTGCAAAGGCTTTGAGAGGCTCAATTAACTACCTTGAGGTTGTCGAGCACGGATCGTGCCGTCGGACCGAGGCAGGGCGTGCAAGTGACTGAGGGGCTGCTGGTGGCCCCCATGGCCGGCGAATGCTCTCTAGCACCTGCATTGCCGGTGGGTGGAGTCACCAACAATATGGGTGCGCCTTGAGCCCGTGTAGTAGGAGGCTTGTTGTTCGAGTTGCTGCCGCCCAGGCTGATCACCGGGATCGGTCCCTCTTGGTTGTTTCGGAAAAAATCTTGTAGCGACGACACCACAGTAGGAAGTAATTCATTGAACCTGTTGGCCAATGCGTCATCGACCCTGCTCTGTACCTTGTTTTCCACCTCGGCGTCGAGCTTGCTTTCCACCGCGGATGCCACGCGTTGGTCCATGCTTGCTTCCAAGTCGGCCAACCTTTTCCGAAGAGCCTCATTCTCCTGGTCTAGATGCGCCTGCCGCGACTCCTTAGTTCTGGGCATGTCCAAGCCATGGTCGACAAGCGAGTGAGCTCCTCCGGCGCCGGGGACACGTTTCGGCTTCTCCAACAGCGGCCGCTCCTTCACGGTGTTCAGGCCCCTGATAAAAGGTGTATCCCATGGGACTCTGCTCGTCGACGTCTGGGACGAGGAGCCAGATTCGACTGCTTCTTCGGTGAGCTGCCAGAATTAACATGAACAATTTTAGAATGTAATGGACTTGGTGAGCAGTAGCAAATTGATTAGCTGGTAAATTGCTTACCACTGCCGTCTCAAGAGCCTGCACCTTCTTGTCAGTGATCAAGTCAACTCCCACCACCACTTCAGGTTTCGTGACACGTTTGCCACCCATTTCTTTACGGTACCGGGACCGTACAAATTGTCTGAACAACTTGTTTTTGTACTTGTCGTAAGGGTTCTCGAGGCCAGCGTCCCTATAGGCCTTGTCCTCCTTCTCCCATATCGGCTCCTTGCCTTCGTAGCCACGGCAACCGAGACCGTGGTGACCGATGTTCTTATCCGCCAGGTTCTTCCCCCAGGCCGATTGCCGTTTCGTGAACTCTAGCTCCTCGTTTTCAAGGAATTTTTTATAATCCTCCGGCGTCATCCGCGGGAAGTGGTAATGGATAGTTTCCCAAGTCTCGTTGTCACCAATAAACCCCCTCAGCATGGTTTTATAACCGCTGAGGTTCTTGCTGAACTTGGCGAGTGCTGTTTTGTTCACGATGTTACCCTTGAGATCCTCATTATTGTAGGGCTCAGGGAACTCGTACCGCGAGTGCAGCCGCGCAAGGAGTTGGCGACGCCGATGTTCCATTTTCTTGGTTCGGAGTTTCGTCTCGTTGACACTGACGACGTCCCGAAGGATTGCTCCCAGTTGGAGGCCGTACCCCCTCGCCAGCTCCGGGGGGTGGGTAGGAAGACCGGTCTGCGGGTTCACCGCAAAGAATGTTTCCTTTGTGGCACCGACCTTGTTTGGGCGCCGCTGCTTCCGTTGTTTCTTGGGCTCGGCATCGCCGGCAGCACCACTGTCGGTGGTCTCGGCATCGCCGACCCTCTCATCACCGACATCATCGGTGGCCTCATCATCTCCCATGTCATCATCGGTGGTCTCGTCGCTGTCGCTGCCTCCTGAAATCTCCTCCAGCTGCTGCTCCGAGGCCATGAGCCGATAGTGCTCATCCAAGTCTCGCTGAGAAGAGATGACTGTATCCAAGTCTCGCTGAGAATTCGACATGGCTAGCTGTACCTAGCACTTCACAAGCAAGAAGAAAAGACTTTAGATTCACGGCGAAAATTCGGCATGACCTTTGCTAAATATGGTCATGCCGGAGTGCCAGAAAATCGCCGGAACGGAAGTTAATCAACATTCCGGCGATACATTGGCACTCAATGTACCTGCAGAGACCATATTCTATTCACAACAGCCACCATAATAATTCATTTGCTATTGACAGCAGCCACCATAATAATTCACAGCAGCCACCATATTCTATTCACAGCAGCCACCATAATTATTCATTTGCTATTGACAGCAACATGACCGCTTTATGTGAGTAAACATTGTACATAAACTTAACTTTTATGGTCGATAATTAGCACTATTTAATAGTTCATATTGAAACCAAAGTGAAATCAGACAATTTCATAAGTAATAAACTATGTCAACAGTTACACTAACCATGTAGTTCTACTGCAGCTGCCTGTGCGGCTATGATAAAACCAAGCTACACTAACTTCTTAACAAAGAAAAGATATCGACGCACATAATTAACCATGTTGTTCTACTGCAGGTGCATGTGCGGCTATGATGAAGGATTAAACTGCTCAGGAGATGTTCATGTATCAGCGAGTTCAATCGGTCTCAAGGCCCATAATCCAGCAAGAAATAATAAAGAGTGGCTTACTGCACAAATGGATGTTGCTAAATCAAGAACATCCATTCGACTAGAGTAGAAGGATATTTGGTTGACCGTACCTGCAGCGGGTCCTCGAGGGGGAGAGGGCGAGGGGGTGAGGGCGAGGGCGAGGTCGACGGCGTCTGCAAGGTGGAGGCGTCCGCGAGGTGGCTCCGTCCACGAGCTCCTCCACGCGGTCGACGGCGTCTGCGAGGTGTGGAGGCCAGTTAGGTCTCGTTCCAGTCCTCCACCCTGCGCACGCACGCAAGAAATCAAATCAAATCAGACGTAACCACCAGGAAGAACCGAGGCTCGTACGGGAGGGGAGGAGGAGGAAAAACAGAGCAAATCCGTCACCACCGGGCAGGCAGGGCAGCAATCATATACATTACCTGCAATTAAGAGAGGGGACGGCGGCAGGGAAGCGCGGTGAGGGTGGAGGAGGAGAGGGAGGCGGCGAGGGAGGAGGCGGGGGCGGCGAGTGTAGGGTCGGCGGGGGAGAGGGACCAGACGGCGGGCGGGATCGCCGTGGGGAGCGGGGAGGTGGTCGGCGGAGGCAGCGCTGGTGCGGGGGTGAGGACGAGGTGACCGGCGGCGGGGGTCGGGGTCGGGTCGGCGGAGGCAGCGCTGGTGCGGGGGTGAGGACTTGTCGATTTGGGGATCGCGACGGGAGAGGCGAAGCAGGTAAAGCCAGGGCGGGACCCAGCTGTAAGTGACACAGAAGTTACCCCCGGCGATTTGGCCCAAACCGCCGGCGGTAACTTGTGTGTCACTTACAGGTGGGCCCGCATAGCAGTAGCCCCGGCGATTCAACCCAAACCGCCGGCGGTAAACTGTGATATTATTGTTTTCTTTCTGCATTTTATAGTTTCTAGTCATTAAAACTAGAAAAAATAGCACCATACAAGTTGTCTTTTCACTTGAGTTCTTCACAGAGTAAGCAAGTTCCGAATAGTTAGATCACAAACAGAACCTCGAAGCCTGACGCCTATGTGTCAGTACAAGACACATGTAAAATGATGGTTTCCGAGTCGCCATCGATAGGAGTTTATGAAGTAGATACACAGTACTATTCTTGATCACACTCTTCTCTTCTGCTTGCCCTTCCGCTTAGTCTTTGTGACCCCACCGGTATCTTCATCGTGACTCCTTCTTGTGTACGGAGGAAGACCTGACCTAGGTAGCGTCGTCCTTGTTCTTCTTAGTTTGTATATTTTATCGTCTTCATCGGTTTCTTCCATCATTGGGTCTCCGACGAGGCCGTCGAAGTCTTTCTCGTTGGCGACTCCATCCATTCCGACGAGGGCCCTTTTTCCTCTCCTTACGACAACACGGCTGGGCCTAGACGGGTCGGTTATGAAGAAGCATTGCTCGACGTGCTTAGCCAGTATCCATGGCTCATTTTGCGCGGTGGGGTTCTTGGTCTTGGATTTGTCGGGCATACGCATGGTTGTGAAATACTCGTCTTCTTTTGTGACGTCCGTAGCCCATCTGACACGGAACATTGGTAGCTTCTCCCCGACGTAGTCGAGCTCCCAGATTTCCTCGATCCTTCCGTAGTATCTTTTCTTCTCTTCACCCGTGTATGATTCCATCGTCACACCCGAGTTCTGGTAGTCGCTTCTTTTGTCTCTCTCCTCCGTATAGAATGTGTAACCGTTGATGTCGTATTTCTGATAAGTCATGAGGTTGGGCGAGGGCCCATAAGACAAGGCCAATAGCATTTTGTCTCCATTGCTTGTCATTGGCGGGGGATTGGCATCAATCTGGTCTTTGAACCAGCGTGCGAAAGAGGAGTTGTGCGCTCTAAATACCTCTTCTTCCGTCATCGGCCAGTTAGCGGTGTTTTTGATCATGGTTATGTGCTCCTCCACCCAAGGCTCGACATCGGTCATGTGCTGTAGCGCTACTAAGTGGGCCCTGTTAAAGTCAGTTCTTCTACCATCTTGATCCACGTCCAGTTCCCTCTTGCCAGTATCGTGGCCTACTCCATCGAATCTGCCAGCGTGCTTGCTGGCGGGCAAACCAAGCGGACGTGGGTCATCCTCGTTTAGATAATTCTTGCAGAAAGAGATGCACTCCTCGGTGAGAAAGCCTTGGACGATGCTTCCGTCCGGATGTGCCCTGTTACGAACGTATCCTTTGATGAACCCGTTCATTCTTTCTAACGCCATCATGTTGTGAAGGAATGCCGGCCCGAGATCCTCGATATCGTCTACTATATGCACCAGCAGATGGACCATGATGTCAAAGAATGCGGGCGGGAAGTACATCTCCATCTCGCATAAGATGGTGACGATCTCTTCCTGCAGCCTCCCAAGTTTCTTGACGGTTATCGACTTCCGAGTGATGACGTCGAAGAAGCTACAGAGGCCAGTCAACGTTGCACGAACGTGCGGTTCCATTATCCCGCGTATTGCAACCGGAAGTATCTGCGTCATCATGACGTGACAGTCATGAGACTTCATCCCGCTGAATATTTTTTTTGTCGGGTCCAGCCATCTGCGAATCAGCCCTGCGTAGCCTACAGGATATTTGACTCCTAGGAGGCAGTTGATGAATTGTTCGAGCTCGTTAGGAGTTAGAGTGAAGCAGGAGGGGCGAGGAGTTTCGCTATGCTTAGCCGCCCTTTTGCGCTTGCGATTATCCGTCTCCTCCTCATCCGGATCCAAGTGAAGCTCTTTTCTGATATTCAGGGCCATCAGGTCGCGTCTTGATTTCGACCCGTCTTTGGTGTTGAGCATGTTGAGCATAGTGCCAAGCAAGCTCTCGCAGATGTTCTTCGTGATATGCATGACATCAAGGCAATGAGGCGTACCGAGGATCTTCCAGTACGGCAAGTCCCAAAACACGGACCTCCTTTTCCATACCCCCAAGAGCGGCCCAGGATCCTTTTTCTTCTTCTTATCTCCTTTCTTCCGCTTTTGCTTCTTTATCTTACCCGACGGAGGGCAGTCTTTCCAGTTTTTCAACAGAGTATCGATCTCTTCGCCGCTACGCTTACGTGGAGCTGTTTCGGGCTCATCCTTCCCATTGAACAGATCTCCACGCTGCCTCCACGGGTCATTCTCGGGTAGCCACATTCGATGCCTCATGTAGACGGTTTTCGAAGACCCATCCTTACTCAGCTGTACAAATGGCGTCTTTTCCATGCACCTCACACATGCCTTGTGTCCGTGGCACACCTGGCACGCGATATATCCGTATCCGAGATAGTCCTGCACTGTCGTGAGCAGTGCAGCTTTCATACGGAAAGTTTCTTGCCCATAGGCGTCCCAAGTTTCTATCCCTTCCTCCCACAAACCATCTAGCTCCTCCTTCAATAGCCCGAGATACAGGTTGATATCGCTCCCTGGTTGCGTCGGCCCTTGGATTAGGATACTCATGTGTATGTACTTCTTCTTCAGGCATAGCCATGGGGGGAGGTTGTACATCCATACAAACACGGGCCAAGTGCTGTGCTTGCTGCTCTGGTTGCCAAACGGATTGAGCCCGTCGGTGCTCGCACCCAGCCTGATGTTCCTTGCTTCTTTTCCAAATTCTTCGTAATACTCACCGTCTAATGCCTTCCACTGGCTTGCATCCGAAGGGTGTGTCAGCACTGGGTTTTCAACCCGATCCAGATCCTTCTTCACCGCCTCCTTCCTTTCCGCGTGCCAGCGCATGAGCTTAGCTTCCTTGGGGTCCGCGAAGTACCGCTGGAGACGGGGCCTGAGCGGGAAGTACCACACAACTTTTCGAGGAGCTTTTCTCGTCCCTCTCTTGTATCGAGATTCGCCGCACACTGGGCATGTATCGAGGTTGGCGTGCTCATTTCGATAAATTACACAGTCACCGATGCAGGCGTGGTATTTCTTGTGCGGTAAATCGAGAGGGCACACGATTTTCTTTGCCTCATTTAGGCTACCGGCACACGTGTTACCTTCAGGAAAGTGCGTCTTCATCCATCCGAAGAGGTCGTCCACGCTTGTATCCGACCATTTGTGTTTTGCCTTCATCTCCAGAATATCGAGAGCTGCTCTCAGACGGCTCTCCTCCGTCCCGCTAGCTGGGCCATACAACGGAGTTCTCGAGTCTACCTCCAGTTGATCCAGCTTAGACTTTCGTCTATCGGCCGATGTGTTGCTGAGAAGAAGTTCTTGAACATGAGGGTCCTGCACGGCCGCGGTTAGCGGGGTATTCCTACTCAGGTCCTCATCGTCCGCATGTTCTTCCCGGCCTTCTTCACCATCAACGCGTGCGACATCCCCTCCCACCTCATCTTCATTGTCATATGTGGCATCCGCTTCCTCGTCGTGGTCATCATCATCATCACCTTCATCATCATCACCTTCATCATCATCACCTTCATCGTCGCTACTCATCCATTGAGTATGGCCCTCCATGAAACCAAACCTAAGCAGGTGCTCATTCACAGTGCCTGAAATGGGGTCGAACAATGACACTAGCTTGCATCTTCGACAAGGACACTTTATATGCATGCGCTTAGTTCGATACATGTCGGCCGTCGCGCGTTCCACGTATCTATCAACGACGCTTTCCTTCATCTCGATGACCATCGTAGCCTGCACGACACAAGAGAATCGATTAGAGACCCATCATCGTCTCGGTTTTCACGGAAAAATTCGGCATGACCTTTGCTAAAAATGGTCATGCCGGAGTGCCAGAAAATTGCCGGAACGGAAGTTAATCAACATTCCGGCAAAACATTGGCAACTCAATGTACCTGAACATCAAAATAAATGCACAACGGTCCACATATGCATGGAAACCGTTTTTCGCCACAAGTGACCGCGACTTTGCATGTACATTCTTTCCACTCATTAGTTACCTGACGCGAGGTCCACGCTAGAGCACCGGAGAAGCCACACGTCGACAGAAGAGAGTGAGCTAGATCTACAAATGGAGAGAAAGGGATTGGAAATGGGTGGGGAGATGTAGATCTAGATCTAGCTATATATAATGCATTTGGAACTTAATTAAGTGCTTAAATAAGCCAAAATAGGTGGGAAATGAGCTATATATAGTGGGGAAATGAGCTCTGGTCGAGCTCCATGGATAGTGAGTGAGAGAGTGAGTTGGTAGGTGGGGAGAAGTGGCTGGTCGAGCTTATAATAGATGCCAGGATTACCGCCGGCGGTTCCAACCCAAACCGCCAGGGGTAAGCCCATTTACCGCCGGCGGTTCCCATACTACCGCCGGGGGTAAGTCTGAGCCCATCCGGCCAGTTTCCAGGCCCACATACCGCCGGCGGTTTGGCCCAAAACCGCCGGGGATAAGCTAACTTACCACCGGCGGTTTTTGGCCAAACCGCCGGCGGTAAGTTGAGGCCCAGTTGGCTAGTTTCGGGGCCCACTTACCGCCGGCGGTTTGGCCCGAAACCGCCGGTGGTAAGTTATCTTAGCCCCGGCGGTTTTGGGCCAAACCGCCGGCGGTAAAATGAGGCTGGCCCGTCACCCATTACCACCGGCGACAAATATTGCAAACAGCCAGCGGTAACGTGTGCTGCTATAAGCGTTTTCCTAGTAGTGTTGGAATCATCTGGAAACTTACATGATTTATTTTTACGAAGAAACAAAGACTGAGCCAGGAGGGCCACGCCGACGTCCCACCTGGCTGACTCCTTCATCGACTCGAGCAGCCCTTTCACCTATAAATTATCTTCGTCCCGAAAACCCTAAGTACCCAATCATATTTTACAAAAAACATCCGAGGCCGCCGCCGTCGCCAACTCTAAATCGGGAGGGTTCTGCAGCTCTTCCCGGCACCCTGCCGGAGGGATAGATCATCACCGGAGGCATCTACACCACCATGCCTTCCTCTGGAGTGCGTGAGTAGTCCACCACGGGACTACGGGTCCATGGCAGTAGCTAGATGGTTGTCTCTCCTCCTTGTACTCCATTGCTTAGATTTTGTGAGCTGCCTATCATGATCAAGATAATATTATGTGTAACTGCTACATGATGTGTTCGCTTGGATCCGATGAATTGTGAAAATCATTACTTTTGTTCATCTCTATGTTATGTTTTATCTATGATATTGCATGCTTTCCGATGCTAGTGGATGCTTTGGCCAAGTAATTGTTAATGTTGTATGAGAGAGTATTTATATTAGATAGTGGGTCCATGCCTTCTTGCGCAGAGTGCGACTGAGAGAAACGCTCATGCCAATGAATGTGTTGTTGCCACTAGGGAAAAAACAGCGGTGTTATTTCCTTGTGTTATTTACATTGCTTACATTATGCACTTTGCTTATTGCAATGATCTGTTGCTTGCAACTTAATACTTCTGGGAGACATGCTGGATAGCGATCTCGGGGGTGGATTATTAGTCATAGATGCAGTTGGATAACGGTCTATGTATTTTGACATAATGCCCATATTAGATGAAACGGTGAACTATATTGTTTTATGATAGCATTGTTATGTGCCCACAATTTTTTCAATTACCTTGCTGTAATTTGTTTACCCATCATGCATATCTTCTGGAGAGACACCACTAGTTATCTGTGGACCCCGGTCCTATTTTCCTACACTGTTTACAACCGTTTTAATAGCTTTTCGTACTCATTTGCTCGCTGGTCATATTTCATTCTCATCATATTTTACACTTGCACATTAAATTCTTTGTGTTCAGCAAGCCGGAGAGATTGACAACCTCTCTGTTTCGTTGGGGAAAAATAGTTTGTTTGTGATTGTGTAGGTCCACGTCAATTGTCGTAAACGGCGTCGTTGACACCTTGCTAAGCCTTCTCCAAGTCCTACCGGATTCGATAACCTTGGTTTGTAATCAAGGAAAACTGCTGCTACGCTGCATCGTATCTTCCTCTTGGGGTTCCCCAGCGAACGTGTAATCCACGCCATCAAGGGTATGCTATTGCGACTAGGGGTATAACAGCGGTGTTTATGTCTACATGATTATAAGTATTGCTTACATCATACACTTTACTGAATGCAAATGTATGTTGCTTGCAACTTAATACCGTTGGGTGACATGCTGGATAGCGATCCCACGGTGGACTTTTTAGACAAAGATGCAGTTGGACTCAACGGTCTTTGTTAATTGTTGTGATGCCTACATGAATATTACCATGAACTCTTTGATATATCTAGATTAATTTTGTGTCATAATCTTGTCAATTTCCCAGCTGTAATTTGTTTACCCATCATATGAGTATTGTATTTATTGGAGAGACACCACTAGTGAACCCATCGCCCCTGTTGGGGAGATGAACCCCAGATACCCCAAAGAGGTCAAAATTTCCTAAGGACTCAAGCCGGCCCAGTCAAGGCGGACCCGGCGATCCGGCTTGAAGGCGTCCTCGACCAGCCGGCTTGGAGCAGCCATACTCACCCACCGACCGATCCGTACAAGTGGGCCAGCCTCACAGAACCGCCACTGATGAACAGTACTCTCTGTCGGGCGTTACACCTACAGCACAATGATGAATCAACCCAAGCCGGCTTCATACTGTAGTGATGTCATAGGGGTAAACTTGTAACTTCCCTGTAAACCAAAACCCTAGCTGCTGCCTATATAAAGCGGGCAAGGGCCTCCTGCGAGGGGCGAGGCTCGCATGCACACATATTCACTAGTTCACGCATGCACTGTTAGGTTTCTCATCATCATCCTTCACCCGTAGGCCGGCTTGACAGCTCAAGCCGGCACCACCGAAGAACAGCTCCAGGAGCACACTTGTAGCCCGATTTCTGTGATCAAGCAATAGAAACAAGAAGAGCAGGACGTAGGGGTTTTACCTCATCACGAGGGCCCTGAACCTGGGTACATCGCGTGTGTTTGCGTGCTTGTTACCCAATCCCGCGTGAGCGCCATCGTCGCCTTGTCCCACACTTCTTTCCATCGTTGATGGATATGTCGTTGATGCCACCACGACATTTGGCGCCCACCGTGGGGCTCGCGACGAGCAGGATCACGTTCCGCGTGGGATCCAGGACCATAGATGATCGGCGAGTCATCTCCGGCCTCGTGCTCTCCATCGGCTCCATCGGATGCGTCATCGACAACACCAAGGGCTTCGCCGACGTGGAGTTCACCAGCGGAGGCACCACCGTCACCTTGGGCGGCTTCCACATCTACGTCGCCGTCGCCGCCAAGGAGTACCCGGAGGAGGTCTACACGTGCTTGGCTCCATCGGTCTTCGACGCCGGCATCCGCGACAGCGACTCCGCCTTCGGCTATCTTGGCTCCGGCGACGCGGACTGCGACGACACCGAGCTCGGTGTCTACGCCGAGGTGCACATGGTCGAGCACGTGGCGGCAGGAGGTGGCATCGCTACATCGACTCACGAAGCCGGCGAACCATCTCGCTTCCAGCGCAATCTCGAGGCCGACTTCGAACTGCTCAGCACGCCCATCGCGCCGAGTGCAGACCCGGCCAAGGCGGCCGCCGAACTTGAGAGGATGCGTCAACAGATATAAGACAAGGCGCTCCACCTCGCATCGACGCAACGCCGGCTCAATGCCACGATGCGCGAGTACAACACCGTCCACGGTTTTGAGCCGGCAAGAGGCAACACGGAGAAGCTGAATGAGGTTAGGCGCAAAGGAGGGGATCTCGGCGGTGCTCTGAACCGTGCCGGCTAACCGCACGAGCATTCGGACATCGTCCTGCCTGAGTACAGCTGCCCCGTACAAAACATGAAGGCTGCGGAGGCGGCGGCAGCAGAACTACCACATCTTCAAGGCGAGGAGCTACGTCAAGAGGTGCGCTGAATCCACGAGCTCATCACCGCGGCCAACCGGCAGCAACGCGAAGCTGAAGCAATGGCGAGCAAAGAGCATCATGATCCGCCTCCAGGCAACGATGCAGCAGGCAAGTCCAAGCAAGGCATCGAGGCATCCTCCACTAGCCGCGGCAGGACGAGGGACAAGCACCCCCGAGCTCATCGCGAGAGGAGCGCAAGTTCACAACCCCGTGATCACGGTCGGGAGCCGGCTGGGCGGCACGAAGACGGCAACCGGAGTGAGCCTCGAGCCGGACGGAACGTCAAGGAGCGAGTCGGCCACAAGGTCACCATCGATGAACGCCTGGGGCCACTAGGACCTGAAACCAGCGACGACGCACGCCATCGCATCGACGCGCTCAAAGCGTCAAGCATCATAGAGGAAGAGGACATCGCCGCCCATCGCTGCTTCGGACCCCGCATCCAGACCGAGCGATTCCCGAAGGGATTCACGCTCCCAAGGGATACCCCCAAGTACAACGGCACTGCGACGCCGGAGGACTGGCTCGCCGACTACGTCACGGCGGTCAACATCGCAGGCGGCAACAAGCGGGTGGCCGTACGGTACGTGCCACTCATGCTTCAGGGATCGGCACGGACTTGGCTTAACAGCATTCCGAAGGAGAGCGTCAACAGCTGGCTGGACTTTGAGGAAGTGTTCAATCGCAACTTCACCGGCACTTACCTGCGCCCCGGCAATGCACAGCTGCTCGCGATGTGTAGGCAGAAAGACGGCGAGTCGGACCGAGCCTACCTCACCCGGTGGACAAGCTTACGCAACTCCTGCGAAGGGATCTTGGAGATCCAGGCGGTCCAGTACTTTGTCCAAGGCTGCCGAGATGGGACGTTGCTCAGGCACAGGCTCCTGAGAAAAAGCCCGAAGACCATGGCGGAGCTCATGGCAATCGCTGACGAGTACGCCACCGTCGACGCCGGTATGACCAACCCGATCCGAGTTGATGAAGACGGGAGGGTTGTCACGGGCAGCCCAGCAACGCGCAAAGGCCGGACGGAAACTCAGGAGGGAGGAAAATCAAGCCGGCGCGATTCCGACGCAACCGGCAAGCGCAAGTTAACTGACGACCGCGTCGAGTCCAACGTCGTCGCTACCACCGAGGGAAGGCCGGCCGGCGGCTTCGACAACCACCGCATGAGGACAAGCAGCGACATGCGCTGGACAAGGGCGAAGAACAACTACGAGTCTCTACTCGATCGGCCATGCCGGAACCACGGCGACCGGCCGGCAAACCACACCGTCAGGCAATGCAACCTCGGCCGACCGAGGCCGCCACCGTACGAACGGCGAAATCCGCCTCCGGACGAAGCCGGACGTGACGACCGGAGACGCGACGACCGGCGGCGCGAAGACAGGAATCACGATGACCGCCAACGCGAGGAGCCAAGGAGGGAACGCCTTCCGTCTCCACCACCAGGGGGATCCGACGGATACCGGAATCCAGACGCCGCCTACATCGTGTTCGTCAGCGAGCGCGACGACAAACGAAGCCGGCAAGCGCGATTCAGGGAGGTGAATGCTGTGGTACCACCCGTCCCCCAATACCTCAACTGGTCGGAAGGAGCAATCACATGGGACCGCAGCGACCACCCGGAACGAATGCCAAACCCGGGCGGCTATGCTCTAGTCCTGGAACCCATGATCATCTCCCCTAAGCGCGCTTGCACATTTTCACGCGTCCTCATCGACGGGGGCAGTAGCATCAACATCCTCTACCGCGACACGCTGGAGAAGCTGGGCGTCGCCGCGTCCAGCCTGACGCCCAGTCGGACGGTCTTCCACGGCATCGTGCCGGGGCGAGCCGGCTCATCCATGGGGCTCATCCGGCTTGACGTCTTGTTCGGCACCAAAGGCAACCACCGCGGCGAGACCGTCTCCTTCGAGGTGGTCGACCACGCCAGCGCTTACCACGCCATACTTGGGCGACCGGCGCTCACCAAGTTCATGGCGGTGCCTCACTACGCCTACCTCAAGATGAAGCTACCCGGCACACGCGGAATCATCACCGTTTCCGGAGATTACAAGCGCTCTATCGCCTGCACCTCAGACAGCGCGAAGGTGGCCGAGACCATGGTCTGCAATGAGGAGATGAAACAATTCAAGCGCAAGGCCAGCGAAGAGAAGCTAGAGATACCGGAGTCGGTCAAGCCGGCTGGCGAGTTGAACTTCCGGGCGGCACGAGATACTAAGAAGATCTACTTCGACGAGAGCGACAAGCCAAGTTCGTCACCGTGGGGGCGAGCCTGGACGACAAATAGGAAAGCGCGCTCGTCGAGTTCCTCCGTGAGAACCGGGACATCTTCGCGTGGTCCCCCAAGGACATGCCGGGTGTATCGAGGGAACTCGCCGAGCACTCTTTACATGTCCGGCCAGATGCTAAGCCGGTGAAACAATCCTTACGCCGCTTCGCAGAGGGAAGAAGACAGTTAATAGGAGAAGAGATAGCCCGATTGCTCGCAGCCGGATTCATCAAGGAAGTACAGCACCCGGAATGGTTGGCCAATCCAGTGATGGTGGAAAAGAAGAACAAGAAATGGCGGATGTGTATCGACTACACTCACCTCAACAAGGCCTGCCCTAAGGACCCTTTCGCGTTGCCACGAATCGACCAAGTGATCGATTCCACGGCCGGCTGCGATCTCCTCTCCCTCCTCGACGCCTACTCCGGCTGCCACCAAATTCCGCTGAACCTGGACGATCAACTCAAGACCGCCTTCATCACCCCTTATGACCCGTAATGCTACACTACCATGCCGTTCGGCTTGAAGAACGCAGGGGCGACATACCAGCGATGCATGCAGAAATGCCTGCACGACCAGATCGGCCGTAACACGCATGCATACGTCGACGACGTCGTCATCAAGACCAAGGAGAAACACACTCTCCTCTCCGACCTCAAGGAAACCTTCGATAACCTACGCCGCTTTCAGATGAAGCTCAACTCGGAGAAATGCGTGTTCGGCATTCCAGCCGGACAGCTACTCGGCTACCTTGTGTCAGCACGAGGGATCGAGGCCAACCCGGAGAAAATCGCCGCCATCGACAACATGCGACAGCTAAGAAGCATCAAGGACATCCAAAAGTTCACCGGCTGCCTGGCATCCCTCAGTCGTTTCATCAGCCGGCTTGGGGAGAAAGCCCTACCATTGTACCACTTGCTGAAGTAGATGGACAAGTTCGTCTGGAGCGAAGCAGCTGATGCCGCCTTCAAAGAACTCAAGCGAGCAATGGCCACCACCCCGGTCTTAGCACCTCCGGCTCCGAGGGAGCCCATGCTCATGTACATTGCCGCCTCCAACCGGGTCGTCAGCATTGTCTTAGTGGTGGAATGAGAGGAAGCCGGCAAGCAACGGCCTGTGCAGCGACCAGTCTATTATCTCAGTGAAGTGCTTTCGCAGTCGAAGCAAAACTACCCGCACTACCAAAAGCTCGTATACGGAGTGTACATGGCAACAAAAAAGTTGAAGCACTACTTCCAGGAGCATCCGATCAAGGTGATAAGCGATGACCGCTTGCCGAGATCATAGGCCACAAGGACGCAACCGGCCGAGTTGCGAAATGGGCAATCAACCTGACGGCGCACGGAGTCGAATATGACAAAAGAAAGGCGATCAAGTCACAAGAGTTGGCTGATTTCCTAACCGACTGGACGGAGACGGACCACGTACCACCACCACCTGATTCCGGCGAACATTGGCTCATGCACTTCGACGGTTCCAAAAGATACTGGGGGCAGGGCGCCGGAGTCGTCCTCACCTCTCCCAAAGGATGCCGGCTTGAGTACGTGCTGCAAATCCACTTCACGGCGTCCAACAACGTAGCTGAATACGAGGCTCTCGCGCACGGCCTCAAGCTACCCCAACAGCAACATCACGGACAACGGATCAAACTTCGTCAAGGGAGAATTCGCCAAGTTCTGCGGCAGGACCGGCATCAGGCTCGACGTCGCCTCCATCGCGCACCCGCAGTCGAACGGACAAGTTGAACGAGGAAACGGCCCCATCCTATACGGCATCAAACCTCGCCTGCTCGAGCCGCTTGAGAGTGCAGCCGGCGCGTGGGAAGAAGAATTACCGTCCGTCCTCTGGAGCCTAAGGACAACTCCGAATCGGTCAACCGGCTTCACCCCCTTCTTCCTCGTCTACGGGGTTGAAGCCATCATGCCAACTGACATCGAACACGATGCTCCGCGAATCGTGCTGTTCACGGAGGCAGAAGCCAAGCAAGCCTACGAGGATGGGATGGACCTGCTCGAAGAAGCGCGTCAGCTCGTCGAGTCGAGGTCGGCGATGTACCAGCAGCAGCTACGCAACTACCACAGCCGGCGCGTCAAGCCTGTCCGCTTTCGCGAAGGCAACCTCGTGTTGCGGCTCATCCAAGACACCAAGAACATGCACAAGTTATCATCACCTTGGGAAGGACCATTCATCGTAAGCAAAGCGCTCATCAACAATGCCTACTACTTGATAGACGCCCGCGAGCACAAGAAGGACACAATGGACAAGGAAGGCGATGAAACGGAAAGGCCATGGAATGCTTCACTCTTGCGTCGATTCTACACTTGAGAAAGAACCATGTATGTATCACCCATGCTATCAATAAAGGAATGAGAATGATGAGCACATGAGCAATTTTTCGCCTTTCCCTTTTTTAATTTCCGGCTGCACCGGTAGCCGGCAAGCTTTCCTTAAGCGGCCGTGTAGCGTGACTAATCTCTAAACAGCTAACTCTTCGAATCCGGTTAAGGCCGGAAGAAGAACAAGCTGGAGGAGGCCAACCACGTGAAAAACGCTCAAAGGAAAGTTCTGCCGGCTGAGAAAACGTTGTTCTGCAAACTCGGCCAAGCCGGCAGTCGGCAACTTCTTCTCCTATTACGGACGATTAACTACATGACGCTAAACGGCTAACTCTTCGGATCCGGTTAAGGACGGCAAGAGAATAAGCTGAAGGCTGAGTGTATGTGAAAGACATAACAAAAGAAAACGTTGCCGGCTGAGAAAACTCTGGCCTAACAAACCGGATCCTAATGTGATAGTAGTTTGCATGATCCCGCTAGACGGTGAAGTGCACACAAACCACGGCGGGAAAGGCTACAGGCGAGTGAAAAAATGAGCTAATTGAAATAGAAGTATTTTCCATTTTCGAGAGGGTGAACTAATCACTTCGTCATTTCATTCCCCGCACGAAAATGCCGCCAACCGGCTTCGGAGAACTCAAGTCGGACACAACGCGATGCGTGAAAAATTAAACCGCTTGCCAGTATATAAATGCAAGAACAAAAGCAAGTGGCATTTAACATCAAAAGCAAGGCCTTACAGTCGGAGACAGATGACACAAGCAAAAGGAGGAAATCCACAGGCGGACAACCTCGCTTACAAGCCGAGCCGGCCACAAGATAACCTAAAACTAAGCGAGAGTCGGAGTCATATCATCATCGCTCTCCTCCCACTCTTTGAGGCACAAGGAGCCGTCGAAGACCTTGATGTAGAAGACTCCAGTCTGGCGTTTCAGCAGGAAGCGGATGATGAAGGCAGTCTCCAGGCGGAAGAACTTAGCGAAAGCTTTCCACCCGGAGAAGAACTCAGCCCGTCGGCGAACCTCCCCGCCTTCGTGGCTGACGGTGACGCGGGCCAGCACCTACCAAGGCCCTTGACGAGCCCCAACCCGATGGAGAAGAAACCTGAAGGGGCCATCCCCCACCAGCGCATCGGCAATGGCCAGACGAAGCGACTGGACACGTTGAATGGGCTCGTACGGCACCAAGACGAACTCGGAGATCGGGAAGTTGCCCCAGTCCCCAAATATTGGAGACTCCAAGCGGGCGGCGCTTACTCCCAGTCGCCGCAACGGCGGCACCTCCACCACCGCCACGGCCAAGCTTTGGCGGCCGGCCCCGGCCACGCTTTGCTGCTGCATTGGAGGATTCTCCAATGTCTTTCTTCGAGGGACGACCCCTACCGCGCTTCGCTACAACGGGGGGAGACGCCTCGATCTCCTTCTTCGGTGCCATACCCAGGAGAGGAGAAGCGGAGATGTGAAGATGAGAAGATGAAGATGAAGGAGAGACACGCCTGCACCGCTACTTATAAGGAGGCAAGGAGGCAGCGCAACCGTCAGCGGTCCGTCTCCAGGCGACACTTGGTCGCCAGCGCAGGAGACAGCGAAGTCGAGGGGGCAAAAGGCAGAGCGCAGGAGTCAAACCAAAGCGAAGGCGACACGTGGCCTTTACATGGACCAAGACGGCGAAGCGATTCCCGGGGGCTGCGCAGCCAGCAAGCCGGCTCCGCAGACCCGGATGAAACAAACACCCCGAGTCACGGACTCGGGGGCTGCCACGCCATCAGCCGGCAGAAAAAATCATTCCCGGGGGCTGCACAGCCGGCAAGCCGGCTCCGCAGACCCGGATGAAACAAACACCCCGAGTCACGGACTCGGGGGCTGCCACGCCGTCAGCCGGCAGAAAAAATCATTCCCGGGGCAAGCCGGCTCCGCAGACCCGGATGAAACAAACACCCCGAGTCACGGACTCGGGGGCTGACATGCCGTCAGCCGGCAGAAAAAATCATTCCCGGGGGCTGCGCAGCCGGCAAGCCGGCTCCGCAGACCCGGATGAAACAAACACCCCGAGTCACGGACTCGGGGGCTGCCACACCATCAGCCGGCAGAAAAAATCATTCCTGGGGGCTACGCAGCCGGCAAGCCGGCTCCGCAGACCCGGATGAAACAAACACCCCGAGTCACGGACTCGGGGGCTGCCACGCCGTCAGCCGGCAGAAAAAATCATTCCCGGGGGCTGCGCAGCCGGCAAGCCGGCTCCGCAGACACGGACGAAACAAATACCCCGAGTCACGGACTCGGGGGCTGCCACGCCGTCAGCTGGCAGGAAAATCAAGCCCTGCCGGCCGCGCAGCCCCGGACGAACAACCATTTCACCCCAAGACAGGCTCGGGGACTGCAAGTCGTCAAGACGGGAAAAAAGAAGCACAGTACGAACAAGACATAAAATTTCGACCCGGCTTGATACTCAAGCCGGCCCAAAATTCAGGGGCTAGATACGGTGAACATCACCACCAAAACAAGCACAAAGGCCCAGCAATCACAAAGAAAACGATACTCAAAATAGCAACCAACAACAGGGAACAGATTCATGTTGCAGCAGGTAGTACACCAGGTCAGTTTGAAACCCAAAACAATAAGTTCTACAATTACGCCCGGCATTCCGGGGAAGCAAGTAAGTCAAGGAGCAGTGGCATCGGTGGCGGCAGCAATGTCGCCGGCCCCAGCGTCGCCAGCCGGCCGTGCCGCCGAAGACGGATCGGCGGGCACAAGCTGCGTCAGGTCCACCGCCTTGGCGATCCGCTCCGAGGCCATGCGAATCTCCGGGCGAAGACCTTCAAGCGATGTACCCGTGTGAAAGCCTTCAGCCAGCATGTCCACTTGCACCTGAGGATACTAGGATTTCACCAGGGCCAGCGCCATATCACTACCGCCTCGGGCCGCCATCTCCACTTGTTCGTCGATTCCGGCGGAAGCCCCGTCAAGGCGGCTCGACAGTTCGCTCAGAGTTGTTGGGAGAGGAGTGTCAGGCCACAGGTTCTCAAGGACGCCGCCGGCTGCATCCCTTAACATGTTGAATTCTTGAGAGAAGTGCTGAAGACGGGAGGCGGCAGACGGCAATGCCCCAGCGGCAGCACCGGAGGTTGCCGGTAGCGTATGTGCGGAAGCAATGGCCTTCTGGACTTGGACGTCTGCCTCGGGGTAGAAGCCTGTAAATCAAGCTAGCAAGATCAGAATGGGAAAGGCCGCCGATCAGATGGAGAAAAAGGGGGACATGTTTTTTACCAAGGATGATTGCGTTGACGCGCTCCGCCTCAGAAACGAGGCTGCTCACAAGTTGCTCGTGTTCAAGCTCGCGCCCCTTTGCCGCCTTGACCGTCTCATCGTGCGCATCCACGGCTTCCTTCAATTTGAGCTTTAGGTCCTCCCCGTTCATCCGAAGGGTTTCGACCTTGCTTTGCCTCTGTTTCTCCGCTTCCCGCAGCCATTTTACCTCTTCGACCAGACGGTCAATTTCAAGGCGGCGTTCCTCGGAGACCTCTGCCGCCGACTGGAGATCGACCACGGAGAGTGCGTGGGCTGCATCCTTTTCCTTCAGTTTCTCATTAAGCACGGATAGAGGGACAGAGACAGATAGCTGTTTCTTCAAGCTGGCGAGGGAGGTGGAATCACCTAGCGAGACAAGGTTAGCAACAAACCAGCAAAACAAAGAAAGAACGAAAACACCAAGGCCCAAGCCGGCCGAGTAACCAGGCGGTACCTTTGGCAGCGTCGAGCTCCCACTTAAGCACAGCGATTTCTTTGGCAGCGTTGCCAAGGGCATACTCCACCGACGAGCGAAGCAAGGCAACATCAGCCAGCTGATCCTTCGCCCTCTTCTCCACCAGCACTGCCAGGAGGAAATGCCCCGATGCGTCCAACCCATCCGGCGCAGGGCCAGAGTAGGGGGGAGTGCACTCTAGAGTCGCCTGGTGAGGGCCAGGAAGCGAGTCCGCCAACACCGCCATGGCACTGTCCTTGGCTGTCTCCACCACAGCCGAAGAAGGAAGGGGGAAGGAGCCGCCTTCGCCTCCAGTTCCCAATCGGGGAACCACCTCGAAGGCATCCACCATCGCAACGTCCCCGACATCGACAACCCGAGATTCAAGATCGACCTCAAGGGGAGGCGCCTCTGGCGGCACCACGGCGTCCTTAGCCGCTCCCGCCGTCGCCTTCGCGGAGTCCGAAGGCGGATCCGCCGCTGGCGCCTTTGGAATCTCCCGCACCCACTCCAGGCCGGAGTTGGAGACGGCAGCCGAGTTCTCCTCGCCGATGGCGAGTGGCTCCCTGCGTAACGACAAAGGGACCGCGATAAGGAACATGATCGTCAAGGATGAATAGCACAACGACGAGCACTCACCCGTCGCGCGTGCCCAGGACCACTGGCTTCCTTCGCGGGCGCTTCGACGAGGGGGCCGACGCGCCGCTCGATGACCGCTTCACGCCACCAGTGGGCACAGTGGGGGCATCGGACGGTCGCCCCAAGGTAGTCGGCACCACTACTTGCTCAGATTTAGCCTTTGCGGCTTCCGCGGTGGTCGACTCCGCCTTCGTCCTCCCCTCAGCCTCCTTGTCCGCAACAAGCTGCTCCACGGTCGTGTTGGCGTCCATCGCCTCCAGGGCCTGGTCCGCCTGTGCCAGATACGCATAAGTAGCCTCTTCCAAATCCTCCACACTCAGGTCATGATCAGGGTCAACTGCGAGCGAGGGATTAACCACCTGGTTGTTGGTCCCACCAACTGGGGCTTTCAGCTTGCCCGCTTCCTCCTCCTCTCGCTGCCTCGTGGCGATCTTGGTTCTGGCTTCCTCCACAATTGCATCCACCTTCTTCCCCGCCGCCAATCTCCCCGAGGGAGCCAAGCTGGCCGTAGTAGGCCGGGACGGCGTAGAGGACAACTTCTTGGCGGGCAGCACGCTCCACTTCTTGAATGCGCCCACCCGCTTGTGGGATGCGGGGCCTGCATCGACATCGGCGGCCGACTTCGACCGCCTCTCCTTCAAAACCTGCTGGGAGGTAGCCGCCTTCGCCTTCCGCGCCGCCGCCTCCAACTCTTTGGTCCTACGGGAGGATAGCACTGGCTTGGAGGCTGGCACGGAAGAGGAACCCTCTGAGTCCGGCTTAGAACCACTGGAGAGGTCTACTACCACGCGTGCGCCACCGGCAATTCGCCCGGCGACATCGATCTCAGAAGACTTACCGCGAGACGACGAAACCGGAGGCGAAGCATCGCGCTCGAGGTCCTCGTCCCTGTAGGCTGCCGAATCAGAGTCGGAGCCTGCTGAGGGGACAGGGCCCGTCACGGCGTGGGCAACATCGTCATAACCTCCGCCACCTTCACCAGCATCAGCACCCCCACCGGACGATTCGGTGGTGTCACCGTGCTTGTCCGCGGGCCTCCTCGCGCCAGGGACGACACGGGCGCCGCCGCCCGCTTCATCCTCAGCGGTGGCATCCGCCTCTTCCTCCACCTACTCGTCAGAGGTTTCCGCCTCCAGGATGGCCGCCAGATCCGCAGAAAAGGGACCGCAAACGTCAGGCTCGAAGACGACCTCAAAATCTTCAACCCTCTGAATCTCGCAAAGCTGCACGACAAGCCGACTAGGTCAGGCGGCAGTCGGACGAAAAAATCGAAGACGGACCAAGAAATAATGGCTAACCTCAGGAGCTCGTTCCGAGCGAGTGAACGGCGGAAGCCCGAACTTCCAGTTCTGTTCAATTCTGTCGGTGATGAGGCGGGCAGCCCACTTGCGCAAGCTGTCCGGCTTCGACACCTCCATGCCGACCCGGGTGGGATCCCGGGGACCGGAGTAGAAGCACATCTTGTGCGACCGCGCCTGCAGCGCAAATATTCGCCTTGACAGCCACGCCAGGGTCAGATCCCTGGACGTCAAGCCGGCATCCACCAGCTCCTTCAGCCGGCCAAACAAAACATCTTCCAGAGCCTCGTCGACCAGAGGCTTCCGGCTCCAGGACTTGTGTGCCGGTAGCGAGCCAGAGAAGGCCGGAAGGCCAGTCTGATCAACGTCGGAGAGATTCCGGATGTAGAAATAGGTGCTCTGCCACTTCTTGATGGAGTCGGGCAGATGGATCTTGGGCAATGGCGTGTTCTTTGTGTAGATGGAAACGCTGCCGCAATCCCGCTACTGCCCGGCAGTCGTCTGAGCACGCAAGAAGAAGAACATACCAAACACTTCCATACAGGGCCAGATGCCCAAATACGCCTCACACAGCGTGACGAAGCATGACAAATGCGTGATGCAGTTAGCCCCCAGATGGTGGGGCTGCAGCCCGTAGAAGTGCAGAAACTCCGAGAAGAAGGGGCTCGCCGGAAGCCCCAATCCCCGTTCCAAGTGTGCAGAGAAAATGACGAACTCGCCCTTCTTGGGCTTCGGCGAAATCTCCTCCTCATTGGGAGCGCGGGCTCCCACGTCGTCTGTCCTCCCCAGGAATCGGCCCCGGCGGAGTTTCTTGATGAACGCATCGTCCACGGCGGAACCCATCCACGCGCCTGAGCTCGCCATGGACGATCTGTTTCCCGTTGAGGAGGAGGCGAAGACAAGGATGGCGAGAATGCGGGAGAGGATCAACCAGCACCGAGGAGCACGAGGAGCTGCAAGGAAGGCGAAGCGGGAATGGGGAACGGTAACCCCGGCCATTCCCCCCTCCTTCCTCTTTAAAAGCAAGAGCCGGCGGAACCGTCTCCACTCATCACGCCACGTGGAGCGCGGGCGCACCACACTTCCCGCAGATGATCCCGCAAACAAGCGGTTGCCGCAGAGGATCCTGCCCGACGAAGTCGAGGTGATGTGCCCCTGACCTCGGGCAGAGCACCATCAACCCGACCAGGCGGCGGGACGTGGCTGACGCAAGCCACGACCCGCAACCCCCAAGACGTCAAGGTTTCCAGCAACCGGCCGTTCCAAGCCGGGCAAGCCGCCTTCAGTGAACACCGCTCTAACCGGCGATTCCAAGACGGACGACCTCAACTCCAACAATATGCAGCCAAGACCAGGGAAGCTCGCGAAGTCTTTCCAGCAAGCTAGCAAGACTCCACGATCTCGGGGGCTAGTTTTGGGGAGATGAACCCCAGATACCCGAAAGAGGTCAAAATCGCCTAAGGACTCAAGCCGGCCCAGTCAAGGCGGACCCGGCGATCCGGCTTGAAGGCGTCCTCGACCAGCCGGCTTGGAGCAGCCGGACTCACCCACCGACCGATCCGTACAAGTGGGCTAGCCTCACAGAACCGCCACTGATGAACAGTACTCTCTGTCGGGCGTTACACCTACAGCACAATGATGAATCAACCCAAGCCGGCTTCATACTGTAGTGATGTCATAGGGGTAAACTTGTAACTTCCCTGTAACCCAAAACCCTAGCTGCTGCCTATATAAAGCGGGCAAGGGCCTCCTGCGAGGGGCGAGGCTCGCATGCACACATATTCACTAGTTCACGCATGCACCGTTAGGTTTCTCATCATCATCCTTCACCCGTAGGCCGGCTTGACAGCTCAAGCCGGCACCACCGAAGAACAGCTCCAGGAGCACACTTGTAGCCCGATTTCTGTGATCAAGCAATAGAAACAAGAAGAGCAGGACGTAGGGGTTTTACATCATCATGAGGGCCCTGAACCTGGGTACATCGCGTGTGTTTGCGTGCTTGTTAACCAATCCCGCGCGAGCGCCATCGTCGCCTTGTCCCACACTTCTTTCCATCGTTGATGGATATGTCGTTGATGCCACCACGACAGCCCCCGGTCCATCTTTTTTCATTGATCACAACACTGTTTACTTGCTTTTCATATTCACTTTCTCACTGGTCCGTTTCCGTATTTTTCATTCACTACACTATTTGTTTAACCGCTTTGTTTTTAGCAGACCGGGAAGATTGACAACCTTCCTGCCGTTGAGGGCAAAATATTTGTTTGAGTATGTGCAGGTCCATGTTCATCGACGATTAAGCACCAGAGATCGTTGGCGTGCACCACTTTGTTGATTTCAAAGTCGTACTGGTTCGAATAGACCTTGGTTCTTCAATGAGGGAAAATTGCTACTTACAACATCTACGCCTTCGCTTGGGGCACCACCGAACTTTGCCAACCGCATCAAGCAGTGTTCTGGCGCCGTTGCCAGGGACTTTGGAACTGCAGCAAGGGGAGTCTCACACTCTCAATCACTTTAGTTTGTTTTTGTCTTGCTTAGTTTATTTCTTGTTTTGCTTATTTACTTGTACAAAATTTAAAAACCAAAAAGATAGTGTAGTCTTTATTTCTGTTCTTTTAGTTCGCTTTGTCAGTATGTCTTCTCAAGAGAACACCAATTTGTGTGACTTTACTAGCACTATTAACAATGATTTCATATGCACACCAATTGCTCCACCCGCCACTAAAGCAGAATCTTATGAAATTAAACCTGCTTTGCTGAATCTTGTTATGAAAGAGCAATTTTCTGGTGCTAGTACTGATGATGCCGCCTCTCATTTAAATAACTTTGTTGAGTTATGTGATATACAAAAATATAAAGAGGTTGAAAGTGACATCATAAAACTGAAACTCTTCCCTTTCTCTTTGAGAGGGAGAGCTAAAGAATGGTTATTGTCTTTGCCTAGAAATAGCATTGATTCTTTGACTAAATGCAAAGATGCTTTTATTGGAAAATACTATCCACCTGCTAAAATTATACAATTGAGGAGTAACATTATGAACTTTAAGAAGTTTGATAATGAACATGTTGCTCAAGCTTGCGAAAGAACGAAGTCTATGGTTAAAAATTGTCCCACGCATGGATTAACTACTTGGATGGTTGTCCAAACTTTTTATGCAGGTTTGAATTTTTTTTCAAGGAACTTGTTGGACTCGGCCGCGGGAGGCACCTTTATGTCCGCCACATTAGGTGCACATACTAAACTTTTGGATGATATGATGGTAATTATTCTCAATGACACACCGAAAGAGCTCCAACTGGTAAGAAGGTAAACTCTGTCGAGGAAATTTCCTCTTTGAATGAGAATATTGATATGATCATGTCTATGCTTGCTACCAAACAGGCCCCTATTGATCCTAATAATGTTCCTCTTGCTTCATTGATTGCTCAAGAAAATGATCAAGTTGATGTTAATTTTCTTAATTGAAATAATTTCAACAACAATGCTTATCGAAATAATTTTGGTAGTAACAACTATAAAACTTATCCTTCAAATAATGGTAATTCTTATGGAAATTTGTATGACAACACCCTTACCAATCATGGAATGCTTAGTAATGATAGGATCACTAAAATAGAGAAGTCCACTAAAAAAATCATGCATGAGCAATTTGAGCAAAATAAAGTCTGCTCTAGACAAATGAATGCGAATTCCTTGATTTTGAAAAGTATAAACAATCAACTGGGGGAGTTGAATAAAGAAATTTCTAATTACTAAAAATTCCTCTCTGATTATATCACTTCATGATCACCTCCAATCTTCACATACCTGATACCGTACCACCCCTTCGATACAGTTACAAATTCCTTCGTTTTCTTTTCAAAACAAGTTCAAAAGTTCACATATAGTATCGTTGCTGGGCCAACCAACTTTCCATTACCATGGACATGGATATTCGAATAGTTTTACACTTTGCAGAGGTTGTACATTTCACCCGGCCATACCATTTGAAATGCTTATCGTGTGGGTTACGTCCCGCTATACAAGGTGTATGATACGTTAAGCATCCGATCACAACATTTCACTTGCTCATCTTAGTATAGGACCCTGCCCTATGAACATTCCTTAGACACCAGAGCTCCAACAATTGTTGACTTCCCAAGGTGTTGGGGCTCATAGTTGTTCCTGGTGGTTTATGGAGATAGCCTTCTCACTACAAGAAGAACTATCATACAACAACACATACTTGGCAACATCTTTCATATGCGTTGTAAGAATTTTCGGTAGATACAGATATATGTGTTGCAAACAAAATTCGTTTTCTCGTATATAGACTGCACACGAAAAATTGGACTAGCGCCCGCGCACTTGATATTTATTTTTGGCGCTAAGTGTGGATTTGGCGCGGGCAATATTTTTTATGGGAGGTTTTCACGTGAGTGGGCTTATATGCACGGTCAGTTTTTCTCTTCCAATTTGTTACTTGACCTCATCTCCTCGTCTAGTCGTCTCCTATCGTGTTGCACGTTCGTCTCTCCTCATCCCGCCGCCGCCGCCGCTCCAATCTATTGCTACCGGCTAATTCCGCCGTTGATTGAAGCTCACAAATCCTGCATATTCTCTGGTTTGTCTCTCCGTTTCAACCACCATGTCATGTACTCTAACTTCCTAAAACATATCACCCACCTAACCCTAGATCGTTTTTTGTTTTGTTTTTTGCAAGGAACCCTAGATCGTTGACCGGCATGTACGATCTACAAGGTGCGGCGGTGATTCTGAGGCCCTGAGCACCGAGAGCACGATGGAGCTCCAACAATCCGGGGTGTGATTTCTCCCCCTCCCCTTTCCAACCCTCTCCTTTTCCCTTGGCCCGATCCATTTTTCTCTAAGATTTGTGTGCAACCTTGCAACGACAGGGCCGCTCATGAGCTGAGGTAAGCCCTCGTAGTTGATTTATTCCTAAGCCCTCCATTTATTTTAATTTGTTGCTTGCTTTTTTCAATTTCGTATCTGATTGAGATGCAAGGTGCGGGTCGTTGACAAAACAAAGTTGAAACTGTCCAATATGGAGCAGTGCTTAATGAAAGCGCTTTCTGAGATACTAGCTCCTGCATCTTAGGTTGCAATCGTTGGGCATAATTTTATGCAATCAGATTAGCGAATCTGTGAATGAGGCTGATGGGTCTAAAATTCAGTGAGTATGAATGCCCCTTCAAATTTTGGTGTATGACTGTATATATGCTATGCTTTGGACTATAACGTTGCTGTTAAAAGTTAATAAGCCATTTGTCATAGACATGCCATTTAAAGTTCCGTACATGCACCTGTTGTATGTTGCACCATGCTTGTGCAAGCACGACTTTCAAGTGAAGCTGATCATCACAGTGTTAGCCCTCAGAAGACAACGGATGGACTGGAGAAGGAAGTGGGCCTCGTCGTGCGGCGCGGGCGGCCCGCACGACTCGTCCAGCCCAACAGAAGGTACCTGGGAACAGACTGGACCAAGTGAACCCTGACACGGCATCGTCAACTTCTTAAGACGCACCAACCCCGACGGGAGGATCATCCTAGGGATCAGGCGGCGAACGGCGGTGGTGGTAACAGAATACTTTGTCTGTAATAGTTAGCTCAATTCCTCTATCTGAATTCCTGTAGTTGATCCCCTGTATGAACCCAAATACTATGCAGTAGAGCGTATCCGGAGGTGAGAGGAATTCCTGTGCTAACAGCTGGTATCAGATTCAATTCCGATCCCCTTCTACTCCGCTTCCCACCCTGGAAACCCGTCGTTCTACAGCGGATCGCGAGCGCCTCCTCTCCGCCATGGATCCGGCGCTCAAGGAGTATCTCGATCGCATGAGCAAGAACACGGACACGGTGCTGTCGCGCACCGAGTCGCTCATCGAGTCCCAGGAGAAGATGCTTCAACAAATCACGGCGCAATCCACGCAGCTCCAGGATCTGTGCACCTGGAAGCCGGATCTGGAGGCGCGTTTCTCTCAGCTGGAGGACGCGGTCGCCGATCTTCAACGATCCAGCGCGTCAACAACACCGCGCAAGGGTGGACCAGAACCAGAGGTCCACGGGCAAGGCCACGGCGACGCCGACATCCCCGGGGGTTTCTCGTCGGGGAACCTCGCTTCCCCGGCAGTACCTCCGGTCACGGGTATGTTCTCATTCCAAACCCCGATGACCGTGCGTCCTGGAGAAACACATCTTCTCACGAACCAGATCCTCTCTGGTCTGGGAGCCAACGCTCCAACCATGCCTTTCCCTCAGTTTTCGGGAGACAATCCCAATCTGTGGAAGACGATGGCGGAGCAGTATTTTCAGATGTTTGCAATTCATGAATCATACTGGGTCCCCATGTCAATTTTGCATTTCTCTAGCGCTGCTGGGATTTGGCTCCAATCAGTACAGAAGAAGTTGTCTGTGCTCGATTGGGAGTCGTTTACTGCTTTGCTTTGCACTCGTTTCGGTCGTGATAGGCATCAGTTACTCATTAGACAATTTTACTCCATTAAGCAGACTTCTACAGTTGCAGATTACATAGAGAGATTTGATGTTCTTATCAATCATTTAGTATCCTATTCAGATGCTACTCACCCGTACTATTTTCTTACTCGTTTCATTGAGGGACTCCGTGCCGACATCCGAGCAGTCATCATGGTTCAGAGACCCACTGATCTGGACACGGCTTGTTCCTTGGCACTGCTGCAAGAGGAGGTGGCAGAGGGCGAACCTGCTTCACCTCCGAGACCACCTGAGCATCGGTATGTCAAGTTCCCCAGCAGGAATTATTCGCCTCCACAACTCAGTGCTCCACCATCACCGGTAACTAGAGCAGCTGACACTCGGAGTCAGGAAGCAGCGCGCACACCTGTCGATGACAAACTGATTGCACTGCGGAATTACAGAAAGGCCAAGGGCTTATGCTTCAAATGCGGTGAACGTTGGGGCCGGGAGCACATCTGTCCAGCCACAGTTCAAATGCACATCGTAGAAGAACTGTGGGCTCTGTTCACTGAAGAAGAAATTACAGGCAGTGATGACACGACCAACAGCCCTGAGTCTGAATTGGTGTGTTCTCTTTCTCTGCATGCACTCCACGGCAATACAACCGAGGCATCAGGAGTGATTCAGCTTCATGCTTTTGTGGCACAGCACGAGGTATTGATACTAGTGGATTCAGGAAGCTCTACTTCTTTCATTAACAAGCAATTGGCAGACAAACTTGATGGAGTGCAACAGTTGTCAACACCCTGTTTGGTCAAAGTAGCAGACGGTTCACAGCACAGATGCGCAACATATCTGCCTTCTTGTCAATGGTCCTCTCAAGGCGCTGTGTTTCACACTGATCTGAAAGTCTTACCATTAGGTCACTTTGATGTAATTCTTGGCATGGACTGGTTAGAGCAGCATAACCCCAACATTGACTGGGTCCAGAAAACTCTCTCCATGGGCGATGTTCAGTTGCAGGGGCACAGGAGTCACCCAGTTCAATGCACTGCAATCTCAGTTGATGAATTGGCTTCTCTCTGTCGCCAAAATTCTGTCGCAAACTTGGTGCATCTGTATTCGCTGAATGATACAGTGCAGGTGGAGGAAGTCACACCTGAACTAATACAACCTCTACTGGAGCAGTTCTCTGACGTCTTTGCCACACCTACTACTCTACCACCACGCCGTGAGTGCGATCACAGGATACCTCTCATGCCTGGTGCCCAACCTGTAAATGCCCGTGCCTACCGTCACAAACCTGAGCTAAAGACGGAAATTGAGCGTCAGGTGGCAGAACTCCTAGAATCAGGGATAATTCAGCGCAGCACGAGTCATTTCTCATCACCAGCAATTCTAGTCAAGAAAAAAGACGGCACCTGGCGACTGTGTGTTGATTACAGAGCCCTGAACTCGATGACGGTGGTCAGCAAATACCCAGTCCCAATTATTGATGAACTCCTGGACGAACTTGCCGGTGCCAAGTGGTTCTCCAAACTGGATCTGCGCGCAGGGTATCACCAGATTCGACTCTCACCAGGCGAAGAATTTAAAACGGCCTTTCAGACGCACTCGGGACATTGGGAGTACACGGTGATGCCGTTCGGTTTGGCGGGGGCTCCAGCCACATTTCTTGGAGCTATGAACAACACTCTGCGACCACTGCTGCGCAAGTGTGTTGTCGTTTTCTTCGACGATATACTAGTATACAGCAAATCCTTGGAAGAACACGTGCAACACTTGAAAGCAGTCCTGGATCTACTGCGACGTGATCACTGGAAAGTCAAGCTGTCCAAGTGCTCGTTTGGCCAACAGCGCATCTCGTACCTGGGGCATGTCATCAACCACCAGGGGGTTTCTTCAGATCCAGAGAAAGTGGCCAAAGTTGCTAATTGGCCTCGACCTATGAATAGCAAAGATGTTCGTAGCTACCTGGGTTTCACAGGCTACTACCGCAAATACATGAAACATTTCGGCATCATTGCTCGCCCTTTGTTCAACCTTCTGAAGAAAAACACACCGTTTGTCTGGACATCTGAAGCTGAAACTGCTTTCAGGCTACTGCAACAAAAACTTATGGAAGCACCGGTTTTACAGCTACCTGATTTCAACAAGACATTTGTCATCGACACTGATGCGTGTGATACTGGCGTAGGGGCCGTGTTGCAGCAGGATGGACACCCCATAGCTTACATGAGCAAAGCTTTGGGGCCAAAGAACAGGGGCCTTTCAACGTATGAAAAGGAGTGCCTCGCTATACTAATGGCTATTGAACAATGGCGTTCATATCTGCAGCACAAAGAATTTATCATTCGTACAGATCAACGTAGCCTGGTGCATCTTGATGATCAGCGACTGACCACAGTTTGGCAACAAAAGGCATTCACGAAACTGCTCGGCCTGCAATATAAGATCTGCTACAGAAAAGGGCCTGAGAACAAGGCTGCAGATGCGTTATCTCGCCGTTCACATGATGAAACTACCATGTTACAAGCAATCACAACTTGTCAACCTGCTTGGCTTGATGCACTGAAAATGAGCTACAACACAAACCAACAGGCTCGCAAATGGATTGACAAATTGCAGAAAGGGCCTGATGTCAAGGGCAGGTTCACCTGGGAAAAAGATATTCTGTACTTTCGCCAGCGAATCTGGTTAGGGGGATTTCCAGCTCTGCAGGAGCAAATCATCGCAGCTTTCCACTCGAGCAAACTGGGAGGCCACTCTGGCTTTCCAGTCACATACAACAAAATCAAGAAGTTGTTTGCTTGGCCAAAGATGAAACAGCAAATCAAAGATTTTGTGCAAACTTGTATGACCTGCCAACAAGCTAAACCAGAGAGGGTTAAATACCCAGGACTACTGCAGCCTCTACCCACACCTGACAGTGCATGGAAGATGATCACGATGGATTTCATAGAAGGCCTCCCCACTTCAGGGAATGCTAATTGCATCATGGTGGTAGTGGATAAATTTACACACTATGCTCACTTTATTCCACTTCATCATCCATTCACAGCAGCAAAAGTAGCCAGTGCTTTTCTAGACAATGTGTTCAAGTTGCACTCTCTGCCTGAGGTCATGGTTTCTGACAGAGACCCTATCTTCGTCAGCAAATTCTGGCAGGAGCTCTTCACCCTGGTAGGGACAGACCTGAGCATGAGCTCAGCATATCACCCCCAGACAGATGGTCTATCCGAGCGTGTCAACCAGTGTCTTGAGATATACCTGAGATGCTTCACTCATGCAACACCTCACAAATGGAGCCAGTTTCTCTCCCTTGCGGAATTCTGGTATAACACAAGCTTTCACTCAGCTATCAAAATGTCACCTTTCATGGCACTGTATGGCAAAGAACCACGGCATTGGGGCATTGAACCAACAGCTACCTGCACCGTACCATCTCTGTCTGAGTGGCTGGAGGAACGACAACTGATGCAAGAACTTCTGCAACATAACCTGAACCATGCCAAGCAACAGATGAAGACTCAAGCAGATAAGAAATGGTCGGAGAGAACTTTCACTCCAGGGGAGGAAACATTTGTTAAACTCCAGCCGTATGTCCAAACTTCAGTGGCCAGGCGAGCAAACCACAAGTTATCATTCAAGTACTTCGGGCCTTTCAACATACTCCGAGCCATCAACCCAGTGGCGTATGAAGTGGCATTGCCTGAGGGCTCTCGAGTTCATCCAATTTTCCATGTCTCGCAGCTTCGCAAAGTGCTCCGCCCAGGTACACACGTTTCACCCACACCTCCTTCAGTGTCTGATGCTCCTCTGTATCCTGTCAAGATCATCGCACATCGCTGGCGTCGTGGCGCGACGGGACGCCGCGAGCAGGTGCAGGTGCAGTGGTCGGATCCTGCAGCGCTGGACATCACCTGGGAAGATCGTCAAGAGCTACAACAACGATTTCCTCTGGCGCCGGCTTGGGGTCAAGCCGCGACTCAAGGAGGAGGGGATGTTAGCCCTCAGAAGATGACAGATGGACTGGAGAAGGAAGTGGGCCTCGTCGCGCGGCGCGGGCGGCCCTGCACGACTCGTCCAGCCCAACAGAAGGTACCTGGGAACAGACTGGACGAAGTGAACCCTGACACGGCATCGTCAACTTCTTAAGGCGCACCTACCCCGACGGGAGGATCATCCTAGGGATCAGGCGGCGAACGGCGGTGGTGGCGACAGAATACTCTGTCTGTAATAGTTAGCTCAATTCCTCTATCTGAATTCCTGTAGTTGATCCCCTGTATGAACCCAAATACTATGCAGTAGAGCGTATCCGGAGGTGAGAGGAATTCATGTGCTAACACACAGACTGGCCGGTTAAATCTAGACTCATGGTATCTCATTGATACGAAAGTGTGGAGCATTCGTACAAGGATAAATAGGTCGGCACTAATACTTAGTTTGTGCCTCCTATTTGTATGCAAACTACGATGACCTGAATAATCTCCCATCATTTATTTGAGGTATATCTCTCCCTTTATAAAGGTACAGCCGCTCCACACCTCACTCGCTGGCTCATACGAAATATTAGAAACAGTGGCATTCCCTAAATATTAAGACTTAATTTCTCCAGGGATGTATTAAGGCTAAATTACCTAAGCCCTGCAGCTCACATGTCTTTGTCTCTCGATATTCTTAGTGCACCAATCAGACATCAACAATAAGTAATCTGTTCCCCTAAATTGTTTTATTGTTTCTCTTGATACAAACTGTCGTTAGTCAATGCACTTTGATTTATTCAGTGTTATTGATCTTGAGCTACTCTTTTTTATGTCGTGTTAGACATGTCTGATGGCGCTGGAAGCAGAGGCAGCAGCACTGTCGGTGGCAGCGACACGAGATGCTGCACACTAGTAGAAAACGACCCATTGGTCCCGGTTTCAAAGGGCCTTTGGTCCCGGTTTTCTAACCGAGACTAATGGGTCGGGACAAAAGGGGGGGGGGGGGGCTTTCGTCCCGGTACCATAAGAACCGGGACCAATGGGCCTCCACGTGGGCACGGGTTGGGGGCTTCTGGCCGGAACCCTTTGGTCCTGGTTGGTATTACCAACCGAGACCAAAGAGGTTTCAGCATTTTTTTTTTTGAATTTTTTCGAATTTCTTTTTTTGATTTTTTTTTGATATTTTGAATTTTTGAATTATTTGTCAGCTTAATCTCGAATCACCCCTAATCTCACCGCACCGTGCACTGCTCCACCATCCTCACACTGATCCACCCATCCTCACACTTGTAGGGAAACTTCCCGACCGGTCACCCATCCTCACACTGCTCCACCCCCAGCACGCTTAACTTTTGAGTTCCTTCCCAACTAGCTTCCAATATTGCATTGAGTACATCTTGACAATACTATACTATCAATCATATTATCCCATACAATTTGATGGCACATGATATTATTTTTTGAATTCCAAACCTATATTAACATAAACAACAATGATTAATTAATACTAATCTTTATGCAGAAATCAATTATTAATTCCAAAAAATTTAAAATAATTAATTCTAAAAAAATAAAAATATAAAATAATTTGAATTTCCGACAAAAACTTAAATATATTTTTTGAATTCCAAACCTATATTAACATAAACAAAAATGATTAATTAATACTAATATTTATGTAGAAATCAATTATTAATTCCAAAAAATAAAAAATAAAAATAATTAATTCCAAAAAAATAAAAATTAAAATAATTTGAATTTCCGGTAAAAACTTAAATATTCCTGCACGATGGCACATGATATTATTTTTTGAATTCCAAACCTATATTAACATAAACAACAATGATTAATTAATACTAATCTGTATGCAGAAATCAATTATTAATTCCAAAAAAATTAAAAATTAAAATAATTTGGAATTTTTCTGCTTAAATCTTCCTGCTTTCATAGTTCCCTTTGGAATTTTGAAAATCTAAAAAATCCCAAACGGGTGCGGATTTTCGTGCTGAATGTTTTGATATATTAAACAATTTTTTCCGAGTTCGTACGCAAAATTTATTGCCATTGTACTGAGAATTTGCAAAAAAAATCAAAATTCAAAGTTTTCAATTTTCCCTGAAAGTAGGTTGTGTGAGGTACAAGCATGTCAAAGGATTTTAAAATTTGAAGTTTTTATCAATTTCGTTTACTCGTTTTGGACGTTTTTTATGCGCGGGGGGGGGGGGGGGGGGTAGGCATGAGAGGCTAAGTCCGGGTTGGTGGCTCCAACCGGGACTAAAGGTGTAGCCTTTAGTCCGGGTTGGTGGCTCCAACCGGGACTAAAGATGCCTGCCGCATGTGCTAACCCTTTGGTCCCGGTTCTAGCCACGAACCGGGACCAAAGGTCCAAATAGAACCGGGACCAATGCTCCCCGGCGCCCCGGCCGATGGAACCGGGACAAATGACCCCTTTTGTGACTTATATCACGTCCAGCTCTGATACTATGATTTACCATTCTATGAAATCATTCGTTATTAATTTCGATCTGCTGTTAAATGGATAATCTAGTTAAATTGCAGAGTTTTGATTAAGTTTGATGGATTCGTTGAGATATTATCAATCAAATGAACATGATAGCAAAAATGTATTGCGTTCTGACATAGCTTTGGCATGTCACCAAGGTGAGCATGTCTACAAATTTTTAAGCAACTACTTTGTAGAATTGACTGTACCCTTCACACTCTTTTTACCACTTTGATACTGAAAATAAAATTTGCATTTGCAGGTTCCATGAATCAGGATGACTTGCTATTCGGATATCAGCGATAGATATATTAGGCCAAATATTAGAAATAATATATATAGGGCTAGATCGAATATCATATTTTGATGCAAGATTGTAAATTGTGTACTCCTCAGATAATTTTCGTGTATGGAATAGTGTTCCAAAAAAAAATATATAGGAGAAGGTAGAAGATCGTATTTTGATGCAAGATTGTAAATTGTCTAGTCGATATATTTTGTGCATGGGATGGTGTTCCAATAATAAATATTGAATTATGTGATGCAATGGATTCATATTCTACGATTTGTGTGTGTTGTGTTATGTCTCATATGAACTATGTTCTCTCGGTGAGAAAAATATCTGTCATCTTCTAGAGCAATCAAACCATCTAGTCCAATTTCTTTTTTTGTGAAATAGAATCGTTATTCCATATAGGATGCATCTACCAGCGCATATAATTGTTGGTTGGCTTATGTAGCTATTTTGCAACGCTTATTCCATTGGTTCCCAACGAATGTATATGCGTTGCATTGTACCCTTGCAACGCCCAAAAACGCAACGCATTCTTATCCGTTGGTATAGTCGCTAGCAACGCCTATATGGATATTTAGATACTCATAAATCAATTGCTGTAGAGGGGGTCTTGTTGTATTGTCTATCCATCCTCGATCAGTTGGACCTAGGTCAGGGGTCGACTAGTGAACCCTCGAGCAACCGAAAAAATTCTCCGCCCCTGAGGTATCCAATACCAAGACAAACAACCTAATCTATAAGCCTCGTCTCATATCGGGGTAATCTGGCCGCACATGTTTGGTTGGTGTGACTTGATCCCTTAACCTTAATGACAGTACTAAAAATAGGTTACGTGCATTAATCGAGGCAAACACTTTCATACGTTGCCCTCTTCTTTGGGAGGGCCACCCTTCTAGATTTTTGAAAAAATAAGGAAATGCCACACTCGACCTCTGCCTCGATGGATACACGGAAAGTTAGTGGCCGACACCGAACTCTCTTTAGAGGGAATTAAGTATCAGTCCATAATCATCTATTTTATCGTAGTGCAATCAGGGAGTGTGTTGATTCCCTGCAAGGGATGGACTTAATACTGGAAAGCTAGTTCCCAAAACTATCAAATGTGAAAGAAACAAAATAAAATTAGTTACGGGTTAATAAGATGTCAATATAGTCACAACACATGTGATAGTGAATGTAGAACAACTAGACTGAAGAGTGGAATACATTAGGAGAGAGCTAAAGAAAACAGATAAATATATGTCTACCTTTGTCTCAATTAAACCACATTACGGAAAATTCGTAGTGATTTAAAAACTATTATAATTAAGTATGAGTACTCAAATATTTTTTAATTTCTTTCCTTTTAAATTCATATCTATGAAAAATTAATTGTCAGAATTATATCTTGAAGGAATTGTTTGTGTCTAAATCTTCACATATTTTAGAGCAAACGGGGTGTGTCAAGTATATTTCATAACCTAGGAATAAATGAGAGCGAAGAAATTGATTTGGACAAGATGAATACAATCTTACAGTGTGGTTGTCCACTTGTCCTACGTTTCAGCATGATTTTTGGTTCACTTGGCTAACAAATCAGGTTTTTTATATTTTTCAAAAGATTATCTAAATATTTGAATAGTTCTACAAGCATCCCAGCAAATAATCATAAAGTATTATCTTTCTTAACCTCGCATGTGGTCAGAACACACCAATTAGAAAATAAAGCACACATGGTGAACAAAATAAGTTAGAGAATTGTTCTACAAAATCCTACGATTAAGCAAAATATTCAACCAGTAAACTACAACCAATAGTTCTTCATACATCTATATATTGATCTCCTTAACCTTAATAGCAGTTATAAAGAAAATAAAGCACACATGGTGAACAAAATAAGTTAGAGAATTGTTCTACAAAATCCTACGATTAAGCGAAATATCAACCAGTAAACTACAACCAATAGTTCTTCATACAACTATATATTGATCTCTTTAAACTTAATAACAGTTATAAAGAAAATAAAGCACACATGGTCAAGAAAATAAGTTAGAGAATTGTTCTACAAAATCCTACGATTAAGCGAAATATTCAACCAGTAAACTACAACCAATAGTTCTTCATACATCTATATATTGATCTTTTTAACCTTAATAACAGTTATAAAGAAAATAAATCACACATGGTACAAAATAAGTTAGAGAATTGTTCTACAAAATCCTACGATTAAGCGAAATATTCAACCAGTAAACTACAACCAATAGTTCTTCATACATCTATATATTGATCTCTTTAACCTTAATAACAGTTATAAAATAGGTTACCTATATTATTCGAGGCAGACACTTTCGGACGTTGCCCTCTTATTTGGGAGGGCCACCGTTCTAGTAGGTTCAAAAAAGGTGGAAATGCCACGCTCGATCTCTGCCACGATTGATACACTGATGTAACCCTTGTTAGAAGTATCTTCCATGACCCTAATTACCTGAATTAACTTTGGTTTTACTTATTAGATTACCTGTCAAGTATCACCATCAGAAACCAGATAGAGAGATACCACCCCCTTGATATCGCTAGATCACTATGGTTAATTATCGTTCAATCTATATAATTAGTTGCACTAGCTAACAAATGAACAGTGTGTCCCGATATTTGAAAAATATATGCCACTTCTTTCATTCTTTGGTCATCTAGGTAGAAACAGTCACACTCCCTGTGACGAACGGATTGTGAAGAAAAGATAGAGCCGGCCCCCCTAGAAGACTAGAGAAACAAGCAAAAGAGGGCTCGGTTTCATCCATAAAGACAAGCAAATCAAGCTACTTCATCACCTCCAGACCTTCTTTGCAGCTTCAGTCTCCATCCTTCACCTCCTGCTTCTTGACATGGCTATATTCTGATGTGTAGCTAGTCTTCTCCTGCTTCATCTAGGACTAGGATTCCTCTTTCTCACCTCTCCATCTAGCACTTCCCACCTTTTTGACATCCAAAAGCGACTATTGTGAGGACTCAAGAGGCTAGCATCATCTCATGGATCCATCAAAGTACTGGATGATAACGAGGAGAAAGTTGGGTGCAGATCAGACGGCGCCTCCGATCTTCAGCACGCCGCACGTCACCGTTGGCGGCGGTGGTGGCAGCTCGGCCTCCTACTACGAGTCGTGGGAGGAGCGCGCCTTCGCCGAGGACTCTGCACGAAATCTCGGCGGATGCATCTGGCCACCGAGATCCTATTCGTGCAGCTTCTGCGGCCGGGAGTTCCGGTCGGCACAGGCGCTCGGTGGGCACATGAACGTCCACCGGAGGGATCGTGCAAGGCTCAAGCTCTCCGGGATGATGGAGGACGGCGGCAGCGACCATGGCATGCCCCTTCATCAAGGCTACATGATCCAGCCGTGCCCACCTAAAATTGGCGCTCCCCAGCATGCGCCCGGTCCAAAACCTAGTACTCCCAGCACCGACGGTAACCCTAATTCAATACGCAGTGTTCTTTCTATTCCTTCAAGATCTTTGGTGGATACTGGAACAGCCAGAACTGTCTGGGGAAAACAAGTTTTGACTTCACCAGTCGCCTTGCCATCGGCTACTCAAGAATATGGTGGGAGAGAGATGTTTGTCCGTGCTGCTCAGCTGCCACGAGACCATCTAAACCAGGTATCGATGGTGTTTTCTGAGCAAGAATTGCGTGTTGGGAGTGGTGAGATGAAGCTCAGTCTTTTGGGCTGCCACACACGAACTAGCTTCGACAATGATAAGGAAGACGATGGTGAAAAGGCTGTTCATTTAAGTCGCAAGAGAAGGAGAACTGATCTGGAAGTAACCCCATTGTTTCTATGTTCTTCATCAGCTGGTATGCATCTGCAACTAGACGATCATGATGATCTCGATCATGAGGCAAAGGTACTTAAACTTTGTCCTAGCTCTCCATCCGAGGAACTAGATCTTGAGCTTAGGCTTTGAGAAGCCCCCCAAAAAAATTGTTCTGTGATTCTGTCTACACGGTTTATCTCAATAACAGTACAAATGCTTTGTATTTACTTATTTTCTTACGTAGAAATGTTGGCTTCAGCAATTAGCATTTTGGTGTCCTTATTTCTGTGGATTTCATTGATTTGGGCAAGTCAACTGTGTTTGGAAATGTCTTAAAGTCTACTCGAGAGATAACATAAATTCCAGGTGAATTGTCATATTCTGTAAGAAGATGCTGAGCTTATAATCAAGAGCTTACATTGCATGGATGAGCGAAGTTCAGTGTGATCTTTCATATTGAGGCTTAATTTTCTTTTCTAGTTCTTTGGCAAGAATGAATTTATAAGGTCTCCAAAGTCCAAACAACATCGCATGGACGCATAACGTTCATGGAATGAAAGCTGCATGTAGTCTATGTGCAAAATTGTATAAAGGATGTTGTATATATTGCCTTGCATTGGCGTGTTAGTGCCCTTTCATTCCTGTTAGATGTTTAATTGAAAGGACATGCAGGATCCCACTATTAGTCAATCCGTTGAATCTTAGTTCATCACTAGTACTCAATTTTTGTTTCTTGGATTGAAAATATATCCATAAAACTAAATTTGAAATTACTTATCATTTGTACCCGTGATATATTACTGGATTCGATCGGACAAATATATTGCGTACTTGTTGGTAAAACGGAGTACCGTATTTGTATACTAAGATGTGATGTGCTAAAGTGTCTAATAGTAACTCTCCCTCCCATCCAAAATAAGTATTGCAGTTTTGAACTGAGGTTAGTTCGAAACTGCGATACTTATTATGGATCGGAGGTAGTAGTAAACTACTTGGTTGTATAATTGTGCAATAGAATTTTCCTGTTGGTATGATGAGTTCTTTTACATGCATATGGGTCATTTGTGTGCGTGCGTGCGTGCCCATACGTGTGATTACATGTCATGGTGAATTGGTGATAAGCTTGGATCTATATATGACAGATATAACTAGGATCACAACGTACAGACACAAACTGACTTTATTGCATGGGAAGAGGGGAGAAGATGTCATCTTCCTATCCCACAACTTAAGCTCCCACTGACACATACCAGCATTGAACTAAAGTTAAACCACATGCACATGCATGTGATTCCAGGGGGAACACCTTATAGCATACAAAGATTTAATATGTGATGCCTGCAGCTAGTTAGCAGGACTACTTGGATTCCATTCTTCACAGTACACATATTCCCTTCTCTCTTCTCTATGCAACTCTTTGTTTCCTTCCTAATATTTCTCCCAACCATAACATACCCGAAGACACTCTTATAGTCACTTTGTCTTTTGTACCGACTTGCTCATCGCTAAGTAGCTTTAGCAGTGCTGATGTATGATACCGATTTGTTCCCACGCTTGCATTACATTGAAATGTTGAATACAGACGCAAGAAGCCTATTTTGTTGCTTTAACATCTGCAATGCAAGAGAAGTCATAGTTTCCCAATGAACTAGCTGCAGAGCATTTAGCTACATGACAGTGGTCACATCCAGCTACCAAAAAGCATGACGCACCATGCCCTGAGCAACACACGGGGGGCTCAGGTAGATAGCTAGATGTCAACGGTGACATTTACAGAGGAATTTAAGAACATCTATCTGCTTGGCATGCAGTAACTGCTGCTTGCCCCATCAGGTCAGGGCCAGAGTGCACACAGTATTATAGAAGCTTTCTGCAATGATGCAAGTGCATCTACTACTGCCTTGGTAGCTTGTATATATGAACTGGTGCGTCTTACTTGCACATCGCTGTAAAGCAAAAAAAATACAGGATATGGCGCAGAACTGCACATCGCTCAAAGCTGTGCAACCTGCAGCGGATGTATGTGTCAATTGTGCATGAGTGCATCATGCACTGGCTGAACTGTGCTTGTCTTGCTCGTGAGCTGGTAGTCCTCTCCTGGACAAATCTGGTCAGTGAGTCTAACAGCTAGAAGTGTACTGAGGAGTTGTCTGCGAGTGATCTAATAAGCTAATTAGTTTGTGGGTAGTCACGCAAATGATATAGTACAAGAAATAAATATTATGGATGCACATGGTTAGAGGAATGTCGTCTTTAGCTGCAGGATTTTGCTGAAGTTGTATATTATATATGAGATATGGTGTATGGTGCAAAGGATTAGAGGAGGACCGTGGGGTTGGTTGTTGGCAAGAGGGGACTACATATCATATGGATGTTGTACTGCAAACACTATATGCGGTACTGGGAACGTTTTTAATAATCGTGTGGGAGAGAATATGGAATCAAACTCACTGGTTGTCACAGGTATATTTAAGTTCAACAATTGTCCTGGACTTGTATATGTTAGGGCTGAGCGAGACAAATATACCTCTAGGATGTGTGGAACATAACAAATTTTATTTTATGACACCAGTAACTGCTAAAGCGCCTTCATTGAGACTAGTCAGACAAACAAATAATAATTCTAATGGAGCTTCACAAGAGGACGCATATACGTACAAAGGTACTTGCACTACTACAGAATGGCCTATATCACATGCTTCAGAATTGCACCTATAGCTGAGGCCGTCCAAACGGGAGCCGGATCCTCTGACTTTGGGCACCCTAACTTTCCCTGACTTTGAGTCACTGGCGAGTGGGCCTCGCACCAGGTGGGCCCCATCTGGCCCCACATGTCAATGACTCAAAGTCAGGGAAAGTTAGGGTGCCCAAAGTCAGAGGATCCCGTTTGGTCCAAACGGAGGCCCATATGCGAAACCCGAGGCGGGCATAGTACGAAACTAGCCTTAGTAATTTGAACTAATCGATGAGCGATTGAATCAGAGACGAGGAGAAGGGAATGGCTCCCGCGATAGCTCGGGCGTCCACCAGAGCGACGCAGTGTGCGCCCCCCTCACCGCCGGCTTCCCCCCGCTCCACCCTCCCCTCCCTGAGCTCCCGCTTCTGGGCTCTGACCGACCGACGATGTCTCCGACGACGACGAGAAGGTGCTGTCGCCATCGACGGTTGACTCCTCCGCCATCTCCTCCCCTGCGCGTGCTCCCTCCCAGATCTCCCGCGCAGACATCGTGGACAGGGTGTTCACGTCAATCCCGGCCCGAAGCTCAGCCAGAGTGGCTTTTGCTCCGGGTGGCCGGCCTCACTGGTCTCTCCGTCCGGCGGTGACCAAGATCCCGCCGCCGGCGCCGCCTCGCGGGGATCGGGAGAGTCCAGATCTGAACGATGTGTGCTTCCCTCCTCTCCCCGGCGCCGCTCCCTCGATCCCGTCGTCTGCGCCCCAGATCTCCGCTTCCTTCTGTGTGGGCAGTGTGCCGATACAGGTCCCTCTTGTCGTTGCCGCGGCGGCAGCGCCGTCGGCTAGTTCCCCCTCATCCTCGCCTGTCGCCTCTGCCCGTGGCCAGCCAGTGGCGGCTGTCCTAGGGCACGCTTCGGTCGGCCCACCAACGAATGTTCCCCGGCCCACTTGGCCGCGGCCTCTTCCTTTGTCTGAACCGGTATCTTCCCTGGGCCATGGCCCAGGCTCTCCACCTCCCAGGAAGCCCAGTCGCGGACATCTATATAACTGGCGTTGGGTCCAGTTGGGAACCCTAACCCCCATTTCTTTCCCTGCCTCCAGATCGGATCTCCGCCGCCGCGGCCTCCTCCCAAGATCTACCCACTCTCTCCCCCTCCTCCGATGGATCGTGGCCGTTCTAGCTAGAAGCGGCCTTACACCGCCATGGATCCAGACTCCGACCGTGAGTATGAGTTCTCACTGTGTCAGAATCTTGAATGGGAGCGGGAGATGAACCGCCGTCGGGAGTGGGAGAGAGAGCACTCCCCTCCGCGCCGAGGAGGAGAACCCCGCCGCCAATACGGAGCAGAGAGCTCCGGCTCGGGTTCCTCCTTCTAGGGCCAAGATCAGGGCGAGCAACGCCCTCCTCCCCGCTACAACCAGACAGTGAGAAAGTACCCCCAGCGGAAGCCTGATTCTACCCCCACTCCGACGCCGGATCTTGCTGCGGCTAGCAGTGCCCCTGCAACAATCCCAGAGCGGGAACCGTCCAAAGACAAACCGAACATCACCTGCTTCAACTGCGGCGTGGCGGGTCACTACCAGTCGGGGTGCACTCAACCACCTCACTGCACAATTTGTAACCTTGACGGCCACACTACTGGTATGTGCCCGCGCAGCCAGAAACCTCCTGAGATTCGACAGTTTGGATTCGCCATAGCAGGTGCTAGCTTCTTGGCCCTTGACTTCCCGGTCCCATCGGAGCCCGTCTGGACAGACAACGCTGCTCGTATCCTTTGTGAGGACTCAAAGGCTACCCCTCGGCTCATTGCTCACGGGTTAAAATAGTTGATTGATGATACCTGGCAGTGGGAAGTGCTCCCTGTGCGGGATGGTGAATTCTCTGTGATTTTTCCGAACAGCTCCAGCCTCCGCTTGTGCAAGAATGCAACTGGACTCACCCTGCCTGGCAGCAGGATCAACGTGGTCATTATGGAAGCCTTGCAAACCCCCTCTCCGACTGACTCTCTGAAACCTACCTGGATCCGCCTCCGTGGAGTTCCTCCTCAACTGCGCCTGGAAGATAAATTGCTGGCGGCCCTGGTAATGATTGGGCAGCCAATCCAGGTGGATGAGCTTTCCTTGATTAAGGACGAGGACGTCCTTGCTAAGGTTTTCACCCCCGCTCCTGCCAAACTGGATACCACAGTTAAGCTATATGTCAATGGAGAAGGGTTCCCCATTCGCATTTTTCCTGAGCTCGGCTGGGGTAGCAGCAGTTTCGATCGCCCACTTCCTCCTCCTCCCCCGCCGAACGACCCAGCTGATAAGGATACCCAAGACCAGGAAGATGGAAACGAAAAGGAGGAGCATTGGAAGAGAAAGAAAGGAAGGAGTGCTGACCCGCCAACCTCGAAGACTAAAGCCAACAACCCTGGTCCCAGTGCCAAGGACTCCATGGCCGTATCGGAATCATCCCTCCCTCCCACCGCTGCGGATCCCACCCCAGCCAAGATGAAGAAGAAACCTGGCATTAAACCTCCCAAGCGCCCACAGCCTTCTGCGGCCCCAACAGACAAGACACCTTCCTCAGCTACTGCGGCCCCCGCTCCCAAGGTCCACCAAGAGCTGGCCAGGAACCTGTTCGACCAATATGGATCGAACCTCCCAGAGGCGGGAGAGATCCAAGAGATTTTGTAACCAACGATCCAAACCTCAGCTCCTGTCTCTGAAGGACCAGACTCCCCCATCTCGATCACTTCTCAAGATGACTCCTCGTCTGAGGATGGTGAACGGGTCAAGCTCCCTCACTTCTCCCCCTGTAAGGCCAAGAAGATGTCTGCTGAGGATCGTGAGGCGGTGGGTGGGAGAGCCCTGATGACTGGGACTTCGAGAACAAGACTCTTGCAGCCCGTAGTGCTAAACTCAAGAACAAAATCTCCCGCTCCCCGGCGGCGACTGCTTCCCCGCCGGCTGACTCAACTCCTCGATCCCTAAGGGATGACGTTCCAAGGTGGCAGCCTCTACCCCTGTTTCTTCCAACCGCCGCAGCTCCCGTGGGAAGGGGATGGACGCGGAGCCTATCCTTTCCCGTGCTGTCCGTCGTGCTGAAGCCAAAGACAACACAGCCAGACTCGAGTTTTGTTGCGCTTTCTAAAGTTCCAGATTCGCATTTGCTTTCTCTCGCTTCTGTCTGTGGTCTTGAGTTCTGCCCCGCCTCTTCTCTTGCTCCGACGGAGGTTCTCTCTGTGATCCGTTCTAAGGAGCTGGCCCAAGCCGCCCTTGCTAAAGGAGCTGCCAAGGTGGAGGCACAACGTCCTCTGACAGAGATGGCGGCGGGAAAGGAAACCAGTGTGGCTCCCTCTCCCGTCCCTGAGGCTCCTCACGGAGAGCCCGTGAGACCTCAACCTAAGCGTACCTGTGTGGTATCGAAGCAAACTTCAACGCTCCCAATGCCAAAACCTAACCTTCGCATTACACCTGCCCGCCTAGCACAGATGAACAGTATTGATCCTAGATGAGATTGGGAGGTTGGAATATGCGTGGTTTCAGTCAGAGTGGCCAACGAACGCAAGTCAAAAACTACATGAAGAACGAGAACCTAGATATCATCTTCCTGCAAGAAACTATTAAAGCCAGCTTTACTGACCAAGAACTCACCAGCCTTGAGAGTGGTGATAAATTCCTGTGGAGTTGGGTCCCATCTTCGGGGCATTCTGGGGGAATGCTTCTTGGCATTCGCGATAGGACGCTCGAAGTGGGAGCCCTGGACCAGGGAGAGTTCTTCCTGAGCGCAACAATTCTCCATCGGGCTTCACGTTTCATTTTTGAGTTCATTGGGGTCTATGGCCCTGCGGATCATTCCCGCTCTGTTGCTTTTCTCGAAGAGCTTGAGATGAAAGTAGCAAGGACATCTAGGCCAGTGCAGATTAGCGGTGACTTTAACCTTATTAGAGGCCCCCGCGACAAAAATAACAATAATATCAACTGGCCTCGTGTCCATCTGTTCAACGAATGCATTGCGAGACTCTCAGTGCGAGAACTCGAACGCTCCGGTGCTTCCTTCACCTGGACAAACAAGCAGCTGAACCCGGTTAGAAGTGTTCTGGACCGTGTCTTTATCTCCAAGGAGTGGGATGATCACTTTCCCCTGGCTACATTGAAAGCAATGAATCGTATTGGCTCTGACCACAACCCCCTGATTCTGGATACGGGAGAGGGAGCGCCTCCCCGAGATCCCAACGCTTTTACTTCGAGGTGGGTTGGTTAAACCTTCCTGGCTTCCATGTGCTGGTGAGAAACCACTGGACTGATTTGTTCGACGAGCACCCCAGATGCAGAGACTCTGTTGATTTATGGCAGTGGCTGTCCTCTGGTCTCAGATGTTTTCTTCGAGGATGGGGAGCAAATCTTGGCAGAGAAGCAAGGCTGAGAAAAGCTTCTCTCCTATCTCAAATCCAAGAGCTGGATGAGATGGCTGATGACTCTGGGTTAGACGATGATGGGTGGGCCTACCTTTATCATTTAGAAGACCAAATGTGCAACCTCCTCAGTCTTGAAGAGGAATACTGGCGCCAGCGCGGCCGCCAAAACTGGCTCCTCCAGGGAGATGCGAACACTGCCTTCTTCCACGCATATGCGAATGGTCGTCGCCGCAAGTGTTCGATCACTAGCCTCTCAACCCCTGATGGTACGATCACGGAGAAAGAGGAGATTCAGGAACACATTTATCATTTTTATCTGGATCTTTTTGCCACTGACTCTCCCTCCCTCCTCAAACTTCGTCGCAACTTTTGGTCTCCGGAGCAGTGTGCCACGGAGGAGGACAACCTTGCCCTCTCCCTCTCCTTCCTTCCCGAGGAACTTGACGCTGTGTTAAAAGACACTAAGACCAACACTGCCCCTAGTCCGGACGGTTTTCCAGTTGCCTTCTTTAAATCTTTCAGGCCTCTGGTCCGTGGCCTAATCCTTCAACTTTTGAATGGTTTCGCTTTGGGAACTATTGATATTTTAAGGCTGAACTTTGGTATTACTTCTCTGATCCCCAAGTGCGCGGGATCAGAATCGATCAAACAATTTAGACCTATAGCACTTATCAATGTGCTTTTCAAAATAATTTCCAAAGCCTACGCTATGAGACTTGCGCCGGTTGCGCACCGGCTCATCTCTCCTTCTCAAACGGCGTTTCTAAAAGGGAGACTGATCCATGACGGAGCTTTAGCCCTCCACGAAATTGTCCACGAAATCAAGAGGAAAAACCAGACGGCGGTTATCCTTAAATTAGATTTTGAAAAAGCCTACGACAGGGTTAGTTGGAGCTTTTTACAGGAAGTCCTTACTAAGAAGGGCTTTCAGTCTGGGTACGTGCATCGTCTGATGCAATTAGTTTCAGGGGGCCAGACGGCGATCTCCATTAATGGAGAAGTTGGCCCCTTTTTTAGGAATAAGCGGGGAGTAAGGCAGGGTGACCCTAGCTCCCCAATTCTTTTCAATTTCATGGCTGACGCCTTAGCCGGAATGTTTGATGCCGCAAGAGCTGCGGGCTACATCCAAGGGGTGGTGCCTCACCTAGTGCAGGGAGGAGTATCTCATCTACAATACGCTGACGATACGATCATCCTGATCCAGAACGTACATGAACATATTGCCAACCTAAAATTCCTGCTGCTCTGCTTTGAGATCCTTTCTGGCTTAAAAATCAATTTCCTTTAGAGTGAAGTCATTGTTATGGGCTCCACTGACCAGGAACAGAGGAGGGTTGCAAACCTCCTCAATTGCAAACTGGGTGCTTTCCCCTTCACCTTCCTAGGTTTTCCTATCGCCGATAGGAAACTCACCATCGCTGACTGGGAACCCTTAGTGGGAGTGGTGGGACATAGAACTGAACCTTGGGCAAGGCAGATATTTGTGTTCGGCAGCGCGCCTAACCCTAACTGATGCGTCCCTAGCCAGCCTACCTACCTATGTCATGGGCCTCTTCTTGTTGGCTGATGGAACCCATGCTGGTTTTGAGAAGCATATGGCTCGCTTTTTCTGGGAAGGAGCCAGTGCTAACAGGAAATACCATATGGTCAGATGGCAAGAGATTTGCAGACCTAAAGACCAAGGGGGCCTGGGAGTGACCCATACCAAAACCCTGAATATTGCTCTTCTTACTAAGTTGATCTGGCGCCTTTTCACTGTGAGGACGATCCCTCCTCCTTGTGGCAGAAACTGATCAAGGCCAAATACCCAAGTGCGAATAACATCTTCGTCTCTAACCCTGCGGGTGGTTCCCAATTTTGGCATGGCTTGCATAAATTAAAAAATTCTTCAAACTAGGTGCTAAATTTTAGGTTGGGAGAGGGGATTCAGTCCTGTTTTGGACTGATTGGTGGACAGGGGAGAGCCCCCTCTACACTAGGTTCCCACGGTTATTTGCCATCTCTTCAAATCCGGAAATTTCGCTTGCCCAGGCTCTTGCCCATAATAATCTGCACTTACTTTTTAGACGCTCATTTGGTTTAGAGGAGCTGAACCAATGGGAAACCTTGTCTACTGAGGTTCAGACCAACCTCTCTGAAACTTCAGATCTGGTCTCCTGGGCCCTGGAGCCCTCGGGTGTTTTTTCGGTTCGTTCGCTTTATTGCAAAATTCTTCAGGTGTATTATCGCTCAGTCCCTAAGTTTGTTTGGTCTGCACATTTCCCTCAAAAAATTAAAGTTTTCCTTTGGCAATTGGCACGCGGGTGGCTCCCAATGGGGGACCAACTGGTGTTACGCCATGGCCCTTCTAATGGCTTTTGCTCTCTTTGTGGCTTGGAAGAGGATACTAATCATATTTTTTCTCCTGCTCTTTGGCCACCTTTGCCTGGAGTGGTATCAGACAATGGCTACAGGTTCAGTGGAACCCGCAGTCCTTTGACCAATTTTGGCCTATCATCAACTCTTTGAATAACAGGGCAAGAAAGTTTGTGTGGCTTCTCTTTGCTGCCCAATGTTGGGCTCTTTGGAATATCCACAATAAGTTTACAATTGAAACTATCTTCCCTACGCAGCCTGCTGACGTGTTCTTCAAAACTTGTTTACTCTTGCAGCAATGGAGGCCGCTCTCCAAACCTGAAGATCGCGAGATGGTGGACCTGATGATCTCTGCGATGCGCATCCTCTACCGATCTACCCGCTCCTCTACTCCTGCAAGCACCTCCTCGTAGACCTGTTTGTTTGAGCTAGCTTTTACCCTAGTTTATGCTCCAGCTGCCTTTGTGGTTGGCTGGACACTTGTCAAGCCCTGCTACTTGCTTAAGTCTTAAGTGTTAACTCTACCTGTAATAACGTTTGTATGCCTTGGGATTCTCCTGCTTTATAAATTTAAAGCTGGGCATTTTATGCCTTTTATCTAAAAAAACTAATCGATGAGCCACCTGATGTGGACATCACCACCATCGACATGACCCCGACCATTGCCGGGCCAATTACAAGAAGTCATGCCAAATAAATAGGTGACCATACTAATGCTAACTTCAGTTCATCTTATAACCATGATGATACGCCTGTGCTTTCATCTTGTTGTGGGTTGACTAAACTTAGGTGCCATGTCAATAGAAGTATATATATTACTCGGTGCCATCTTTTTTTAGCCCAACCCAACAAACCTTTCAATAAGTAGTGACCATTTTACTCGGATATATCCACGTAGTTATAGGATGCGCGACATTTTGAGATGCTTCTCTATAACTCTCCAAGTTGATTGCTTATTTTCCCAAGGAAGGCATGCAATCTTGAATCATTTTGAATATTTTTCATACCTAGCTACGAGGGTTTATCAATTGTTATAAAAACCCATCTCCCCATCCTCGTTACAAGATTATGCACGAAGATAGTGATCCCTGCCACCATTGATCTTGTGACTTCATTCGTATTTTTGGGAAGGAATCTACGGTTCCCCTTAACTCTTTATATGTGGTTCCGTCTGTTTTGAGTCTACTAGTTGATCGTTCCTGTTATTGTCGGGACTACGGGTCAAAGTTTTCGCATCTTCGACACCTTCCCCACTGTACGGTTCGCTTCATTCTTGGCATATAAAACCTAGTTATACTCGACTCATACAACTAGTTATACTCCACTGATTTTGATCCTATGACATGAAAATTGGGACATCCGTGGGCCTTAGTGGCTCCATCGGTATTAGAGCTTCTGTTGACATGGAAGGATCAGTTATCGTGTTATCTTGTTATCATCCCTCAAAATATAGAGTTTTTGATGTTTCAACTACTTACCTAGAATTCCAAATTTCCCACAAAAATAAACACTTGCATTATTTGATGATTTCCGGTGAGCAAGATACAACAAAACTTGGTACACAATTTCTAGAATCACTACTAGGGAAAAGCTTATAGAAAAAATATACCGCCGGCGCACCAACTTTTTGATGCGCCAGCGATAAGTACCGCCGACGCAACAAGATCACTATGCGTTGTCGGCGCTAACGGAGCACCACCAATCCTATGCACCAGCGCCTAAGGTACGATCACCCCGGCCCCTCGCGTGCTCACTTACCCCCGGCGTGCAGAGTGGCCCGTGCGCCGGCGCTAAGCCAATAGCCCCGGCGCACCGACAGCCCCACGCGCCGGCGCTAACCGCAGCTAGCCCCGGCGCGCTCCCAGCCCCGCGCCGACGGTAAATCATGTACCCCCCGACGCACCCTCAGCCCCGTGCGCCGGCGGTAAATTTTCAAATTTTGAAACTCTACCCCCTGTGGATCGTCTTTTCAGTTTTGGGAAAAAATTCAGAAAATGATAAAAAACTTCAAAATTTAGAATCCTTTGAGATGTTACTAAATGTACTTGTTAGGAAAATTAACAAACATGAATTTGGACATATCTTGCAAAAAAGTGTTATCAAAAAGTAAAACGGGTGTAACATACGACATCGGAAAAATATTTACTATCAAAAAATTCAGCACGAAATTCTCTATCTGCTTTCAACGGCCTACGGCCGTTTTGCAAATTTTTAGAATCCTCATATTCCAAAGGAAGAAAAGTTATCCTCAAATATATTTTTATTTTTTTCAAATTTAGTTATAAATAAATTTTAAAATGAATTTTGAATTTTTTGAATTTTTCACTTTTTTGAAATTTTTAACATTTCTAAAATTTCAAAACATTTATGAAAATTCTGATTTTTCCGAAATTAATGAATCTTTTGATATTTTTGAATTTTTCAAATTTGTTGAAATTTTTGAAATTTTAAACATTTTTGAAATTTTGAAACATTTCTGAAAATTTTGAAATTATTCAAATTTTTTTCAAATATTTGAAATTTTGGACATCAACAAGACTTAATAGGATTGATATGATATATATCAGTAAGTTATAACTTCTTTCTCGGTAGCCCAGTCGAATGGAACTTAGATGTTAAGCGTGCTTGGCCTGAAGCAATTTGAGGATGGCTGACCGATTAAATTTGAATACTATTTTCAAAAAAATTGAAAAAAAGTTTCAATTTTTTTTTGAAAAACATAATTCAGAAAAAAAGTTAGCATCGGCGCACAGGATTTGGGGTGCGCCGGCGCTAAGTGCCTACCCCCGCGCACGGGATTTGGGGTGCGCCGGCGGTAACTACAGTACCCCCGGCGCACAGGGCGCGCCGGCGGTAACGCGTTACCACCGGCGTGAGCATCGCCGGCGCAGCCCCGTGCGCCGGCGGTAGCCCAATTTGGTGCGCCGGCGGTAGCCCTTTTCCTAGTAGTGAATTTGAGTTGTTGGGGAGTGGGTTTAGGCCCTAACCTTACGGGCCGATACCACTTTCAGCCCATGACATCCACAACTCCCCCCACCGGTAGCTCATGCCTAGAAGATTACCTCGCTACGGACTACATTGAAAGAAGGCTACGAGATCAAGACTTCACGTGCAAGTACGTATATATGTACCGAAGGACCACCATCAAGACCTCCACGTTAATTACACGCCGAAGGTTCGTCTACGTCTGTAAAACCTTAGTTCTAAACCTACAATCCCCGGTCGAGACAGCCTTTGCACAGATTTTGTAGCCACACCATAAATAAAGTCAGACGCGACATCGTCTATGACTCAAACCTGTTGACCTGCACTGCCTGCCGAACAAATAAACTTTCCGTGCGATAGTGAAAATTGTCCTTCGATAGTTGGCGCGCCAGGTAAGGGATGTGTGCACTCCACACAGATCGAGTCAGCCAAGTATGTCGTCAGGCGCAACACCAATGCATGTCTGTACGCCACCACCCTCTCCAATGGAAATATCAACCTCCAGCCAGATCTAGAAAGAAGGATACACGATTGGTGCCCCAGAGCCACAATGTGGGCACGACCCAGTCATGCACCAATGGCCCGCACCGAAGCGGGGACATCGACAATCGAATCGCGCACCGCCACTACGCCAAGGACGCAAGCGAGATCTCGATTATGGGATCATGAAACGATCCCCTCATAACGACTTACGCTGATACGCAACGACGAGCCCAGTCTATCCCGGGTACATGGTACCCTACTACAGATAAGCCTACCCGGGAAGCTTCTATCCACCTGCTCCAAGCATCAACGTCAACTATGTCATGACGGGATAGTCAATTACGCTTTGACATCCACGCAGGACTATTACATAACCAGCCCAGTCTCTAGTTACCATGTAGGGAACCATGTCCATGACATGCGCTCCATGTCTGTCCGATCCACGATGCTCACTAGCGGATGTTGGGCGGAAGCACCCCTGTACGAACCCTATGTTTTGCGGGTATCACAGCAGGTAATACAGACCACCAAGTTGGCGAATCCGCGTAGTGCAGGGCCAAGATAGCAGCACTCAGAGATGAATAGCTCACGGTCGAGGATGCTCGAAAGGCCGATATCAACACCGAGCTTCAAAAACACTACGATGCACTTATGAGTGTTGCGGTGAAGGTCGATAAAAGGATCGTGGGGGCCTCCACATCCAAAACTCCCCACACTCACAAATGAAGCCGTCATCGCAGGCCCAAGATCTTAGAAACTAGCTTGGAGGCTAGTCTAGGGGAATCCTATCTTCGCTGGAACACGTACGCCGAAAGAACGCACTAGTCGGAGCACTCACCCACCCGTCACAAATGCAGAGGAGCTAGAATGCCCAAAAGGGGACATCCGATGAGGGAGGATCTAGAGGAAGATATGCTGAGGAGGATTACCTATGATATGGAAGAAGCGGGCAGCATAGTTGTGACACCGAGGAAGAAGCGGGCGGCGGAGATGAAGGCAATCTGAAGAGACCACAATCGACAACACAACGAGCACTGACGGGCTAATCGAGACCTGGAAGAAGAAGCTCAACGACAAGAAAGACGACAAGCTCGGCGCAAGAGAAGGCGGGAGTGACATCTTTGTGAGGAAAGTACGTTGAGGAGGATTACCTAGGATATCGGGCGTTATCACGAGGGCTGGCCTCACTAGGCACCCCCCGGAACGTCGGAGTCAAAAATTATGAAGAATATGACGGGACGCACGACCCAGTCACGTACCTTGAAAAATTCTCACAAGCACTATCAATCATGGGTGGAGCTCCCGGTCACATGGCTAATCTGCTCCCTACCTACCTAAAGTGGCTACGAAACAAAGCTCTGGGGTCGAACAAGACCTAGAGAGACTTCACCCGGGGACTGACGCAGGCCTTTGCAACCGAGGATGATCCGCATACACTCCAGGAGGAGTTTAAAAACATTCGACAACTTCAACCTAAAAGGGTTCGGGAGTTTGTTAAGAGGTTTCACATAATGGTGAACACAACCCCAGACGTCACCGATCAGGACATCATTAGCGCTTTCACCAAAGGGGTGTGGAACTAGGCCTGCTCCTGTCAACGACCAAGCCATTCCTCCAGATGGGCCAGAAGCTGTGTCACCAGTTCCCATTGTTGAACCAAGGGCCAAGAGAGTGAGTAAGATGCCAGCACGGCTTGCAGGCCGAGAATAGGCCAGATGCGCCTTGTAATTGACCTAGCGAGTGCCGGAGTGTTATTTAAGGAACGAGGCATCCCCTGTGGACACTTCGCTAGGAAGTTAGAACTGGACAGCGGTGCCGTGAATTGTGACGTTGGGTTGGATGTCCGTCGAGATCGGCTTGAACTCACTTTTATTGACACTATCTATCTGGTATAAGCGAGTGAATTGAGTGAGTAGCTTACATCTGGTATCAGAGCCTCTACGATTCTAGATCTAGAGGTTCCTGGCCACCACCACTACCAGACGCAATTCGCGCTGCGCAGGTGAGTGGCAATCATGTAGGAGTTGACACCAGAGGCTCGGGCGATCTATGACATCCTCAAGGCCAAGACCGCTGAAGCATATGAGAGCAAATTCCTAGCGCACAAGAAGGACATCCTAGATGCGGTGAAGGTATTCGTCGACGACAACTAGAGGCAGTTCAAGGAGATCGGCGAAGGGCTGGATGAATTCCGAACCCAAGTGGGGGAGGACCTCACCGCCATCAAGTACAGCCTCGGCGACGAGCTGGACGGTGTCAAGAACGCCCTCACCTCCGAGATCACGCAGTTGACTATGGCGATTGACCGCGTCATCCATTCCTCCCCAATCGCTGCTACTAGGGGGAGCCCGGTGTGATACGTCTCCGACGTATCTATAATTTTTGAGTGATCCATGCTAGTTTTGTGATATTGTCACATGTTTTTACTGTCATTTATGTCATTTTTAAGCATTTTGTCGGACTAATCTATTGACAAGATGCCAGTGCCAGTTCCCTGTTTTTGCTGTCTTTTTGTTTCAGAAATTTACTTCTGGAAATTTTCTCGGAACGTGCTGGAAATTTTTGAGGATTTTTTATATGCCAAGACGAAGTACCAGACCGAAGAGGAGCCGGAGGGGAGGCCCAGGGGGCAGGTGCGCCCCCCTGCCGCGGGTTAGGGTGGACCCACGGGCAGGGGACCCGCGGGTGGGGCCCGCCCCTGCCCGTGGGACCTCACCTCGTGGCCCTCCGACGCCTATAAATTGCCTTTAACCCTAAAAACTTCGAGGGAGCCATTATTTTCCAGAAACTCGACCCCGACGCGCCGTCATCTTGAACCCTAGTTCGGGGTCCCATCTGAAGCTGATCCCGGCACTCTGCCGGAGGGGAGATCGATCCCAGAGGGTTCTTCATCGCCATGCCTTCCTCCGGGATGATTTGTGAGTAGTCTCACCACGGACTATGGGTCCATGGCAGTAGCTAGTTGGTAGTCTCTAACCCTTGTGCTTCATGTCTTATGATCTTGTGAGCTGCCTAACATGATCAAGATCGATTATTGTAATGCTATGTGATGTGTTTGCTGGGATCCGATGGATTATGAAGTTATGTTCAGATTCTGCATGATTCTTATATGAGTTATTTATGTTCTTGCATGCTCTCCGATGTGCGTAGTTACTTTGGCCAAGTGATTGTGTGTATCTCCAAGAGAGGGTATTTATGCTAGATAGTGGGTTCATGCCCCCTTTTGTTCTTGGGCACGAGTGACAGAAACATCTAAGCGCGAGGGTGTGCTGTTGCTACTAAGGGTAAAACATCAGTGCTAGTGTCTCATTTGATATTAGTGTTTCTTACATCATGCGCTTTACTTAATGTATATGTCTGTTGCTTGCAACTTAATACCGTTGAGTGACATGCTGGATAGCGATCCCACGGTGAACTTATTAGACAAAGACGCAGTTGGACTCAACGGTCTTTGTTCCTTGTCGTGATGCCTCCATAAATATTATCATGTTCTTTTTGTCATAGCTAAATTGGGTTTGTGTCATGATCTTGTCAATTGCCTAGCTGTAATTCGTTCACCCATCACGTGCATATTTTTGTCATAGCTAAATTGGGTTTGTGTCATGATCTTGTCATTTACTTGCTTTTAATCATCATTATTCCTCTGGTCACTTTTGCATTTATTCCATTTCATCATACAATTAACCGCTTTGTGTTCTGCGAGACCGGAGAGATTGACAACCTCTCCGCCGTTGGGGGCAAAGTATTTTGGTTGAGTGTGTGCAGGTCCACGTCTGTTGAAGGTTAAGCGCCAGAGATCTTCAACATTCACCTCGTTGTTGATTTCAAAGTCCTACTGGTTCGATAAATCTCGGTTCGTTAACGAGGGAAAACTGCTGCTTGCTACATCCACGCCTTCGCTTGGGGCACCACCCAACTTCGCCAACACCAAACAAGCAGCTCTTTTCTGGCACCGTCGCCGGGGACTTTGGAGCTGCAGCAAGGGGAGTCTCATACTCTCAATCTCTTTACTTTGTTTTTGTCTTCCTTGCTTTATTTCTTGTTTAGTTTATTTTCCTGTTTTAAAATTTTAAAACCCAAAAAAATTAGTGTAGTCTTTATTTTTGTTTTGTTAGTATGCTTAGTTATTTACTTGTTCTCAATGGTTAACTTCTTCGAAACTAGATCTTATTGGCAAGGCGGGTTCACAGAGGATCAACAAGAATATTATAAGGATTACCGCTTGTCACAAAAAGGGATACACTTATGGAAAATAATTAATACTCTGAATAATTATGCTAGAGACTTGTGCTTAAATTATGATATATCTTATTGCTGTGATGAGTCTAGTTGTAGCATGAATTTTAAACACCTTCCTTTTCAATGTGTTGGTAATGATAATGAAACCTTAGCATCTTATGCTAAGGGAAACTATGATTTTTATGATGTGGAACCTATTGAAGAATTTATTGCGTGGAAGGGTGCTTATGAAATTTCTTCTTTGATTGAAAATGATGATGATCCTCCTTATAAATCTGAAAGTTTTGCTAAACTTAATTATTGCATGGATAATTATAAAGATGAAAATTGTTATATTACTAAATATCTTAAGGGTTTATCTCCCCTAGAAGAAGAGACTAATGCCATGCAGGAGCCTATGGAAGAAGAAATTGCAGATATTGGAAACTCATTAGATGAAAAAGAGGAGGACAGTGACGTACAAAAGGAGGAAGAATGAAGTAGCTACCCATCTCTACCTTCTAATGAGAGTAACTCTCTAACTCATACATTATTTGATTGTCCTCCTTCCTTAAAAAAGGAGAATGAATGCTATGATCCCATTGATTCTTTTGAAACATCCCTTTTTGATAAAAATGATCTTGTTATTTATGATAATCCGTGCTATATTGATAAATCCTATGATAATCCTTTATTTGTTCCTACCATTGAGATACATGTTAATGAGGAGTTGTGTTTAAAAAGTTCTTATGATAAAGCTCTTGATGATAGTCCTATGTTACTTGATGATAAACATTATAATTCTATTGAAAGTGGGTTTGATCCCACTATTTTTGAGATGGACCGAAATTATGTGCTTGTACATCATGAAAAGCCTGTTTTAAGTGATATATATATTGTTGAGTTTGTTCATGATGTTACTGAAAATTATTATGAGAGAGGAAAATATGGTTGTTGGAGTTCTCATGTTACTAAGACACCTCTCTTTTTGTTGCAAGTTTTGAAGTTGCACTTGCTTTGTCTTCCTATGCTACTAGCTTTATGCTCCAATGATTTATTTTCTTACAAGATGCCTATGCATAGGAAGAGAGTTAGACTTAAATGTGTTTGATATTTGCTTCATGAGGCTCTCTTTTGCATTCCAACTCTTATTCTTATTAGAGCATCATTAAAATCATTGCGCCTAGCTAAAAGACGTTAAAGAAAAGCGCTTGTTGGGAGGCAACCCATCTTTTATTTTCAGTTTGCTTTTTTTATTTTCTTGAGTCATGAAGTTATTACCTCTGTAGAAACTTCATTGTATCTTTTTATTTTGGTTTGTTGTGCCAAGTTTAGCCTCTAATGCATTGAAAGTGTGAGGTATTGAGTTGCTGTCCAAAAACAGATTCTGTGCGCCTGTTGCACGAAAATCCTAAAATCGCCAGAATTTTATCTTTTGATGATAAGTTTTGAAAGCAAGCCTGATGATTTTATCTATCTTTCGTTAGTTTTGAGTTTTCTGCTTTGAGTTGCAGAAGTGCTTCGAAAAATTCGATCTTTACAGACTGTTCATATTTTGATAGATTTTGCTTCTATTTTGCATTTGTCTCTTTACCATCATCATATGTGATAATCTAGGGGTAGAGTACCACATTGAGGCTTAGTAAACTGTAGCTAATGTTTAATGAGTTGGTTTGCAATTTGTCCTAAGTTGAACACATGTGCGTTTGTAATTTGTGAGCATTAACCCTCTAATCAAATTATGAGAAGTTTTGTGTGAAGGGAGTTTTTAAGTTCCAAAGGAGAGGAATATGAAGAAATCGGTGATGGATCAGAGCTCAAGCTTGGGGATGCCTCCATGGTACCCCCTCTGAATATCAAGAATTATCAAGAGTCAAAGCTTGGGGATGCCCAAGGCATCCCCTCATCTTCATCGACTATCATAAGGTCGTCTTCGTTGAACTTCGTTTTTATCACTTTACATATTATGTGCTATGCTTGGAGCGTCTTTTTACTTTCAGTTTGTTTGTTTGCTGGTCATATCTTTGATTGGATCCTAGCTTTATTTGTGTGGGAGAGAGACACGCTCCGCTTTTTCGTTTGAATACTCCTTTGCTTCGCTTATATCTTTTTGAGTATTCTTAGCTACTGTCTGTTTTCTAGTAAGCTCTCGCTTTTAGCTTTTATCTTGTTTAGAGCTGCTAGTTGTTATGTTAAACTCTCTTGTTCTTCACTTATACTTGTTGGAGAGTTGTTGTTGAAAAATTGCTTGAATTGTCAATGCGACAAAATGCTGTTTGTGTGATGATAGAATAAAATGAAAAGCCTGCATAGTTTTGTAGATCATGGTGTGGATACTTGATGCTTATCAATTGTTTTGAGATGTTAAGTAGAATGCTTAAACTTGCTGGTTATTTAGGTGGAATTGATTAGTAAAGAAATATGGTTGAAAGCTTGAAATTGTGTGGTTTTTCATAGTTGTTAAATTATAGTGCTAATCTTTCCATCAAAAGAATTGTTTGGTCAACAAGGGAGACGGTGTAGAGTTTTATGCTTATGACTAGTAAATGTCTTATGTTGTTCTGTTACCGATTATTATTAGATTTTTGCTTCAAATAACTTCTTTGCTAAGCCCAAAATTTTGTACTGAGTGTATGGTTCACTCGTGCATCCAATCCCCAAAGCCAAACTTTCTCGCCAGCTGTGTCCACCATATCTACCTATGCATGGTATTTCCTACCATTCCAAGTAAATTTGTCATGTGCTATCTTTAAAATTTCAAATACTTTTTTTTGTGCCTCTGTTTTTAAGCTCATGAGGGAGCAGTAGAGAGCTAGATATAACTTGTGACGAGCAAGGTCATTTCCCCCCTTTCACCCGGTGTTGATGGATTACGTCTTCACTTGAATCAACCCGAGAGCAGCTTAAGCAAAAATATAAATACAACTCACAATTCTCCTCCGCGCAATGCAAAACTGAGAAATCAGCCCAAACATTGGACAGTGGTGAAACCAAGGAGAAAGAGGAGCGTACTCGCTCTTCTAAGAACCAGCTGCTCTCACAAGTCTAAAAAACCTTGCTTGTCATGAGGGACTAGATAGCTTCTCTGTTGTGAAGTTGTTGACGAAAGCATGCATGGCTCAAAATCATTTTACTTCTGTTTCATAAAGACAAAAAGCTCTAGCACATGACTAATCCCTGCTTCCCTCTGCGAAGGGCCTTTCTTTTACTTTTAATGTTGAGTCAGTTTTCCTCTTCCTTCTATCTCCACAAAAGCAAACATCTAGCATTGACCCTGGGTATCGTTGAGCATATTGCATTGCCAAGATTAAACATGAATCTTTATATTGACATTATATATAAGATAAACCGTTGGAAGTTGAAGCTTTTTGCTAATTCTTACATCTTCCTTCGTGTTGATTATCAAACACTTTTGTTATGGAATTATTATCCTTGTGAATTAGACAAATATGTTGATCACATTGTTTACATGTCTTTGACATACTATTTATGAAAGGTTTTGCTTGAATGATTCAACTTGTTTATTCATTGCTTCCTTGCTATCAATTATAGACAATTGTTTAGTATCTCTTCATTCACATCCTTTGATTTGCATTACTATCTTGATCAAGTTTGTGTTGCTTGCATGTCTCATCAAAATTATTGGTTATCACTTACCTACTCGAGGACGAGTAGGAGTTAAGCTTGGGGATGCTGATACGTCTCTGACATATCTATAATTTTTGAGTGATCCATGCTAGTTTTGTGATATTGTCACATGTTTTTACTGTCATTTATATCATTTTTAAGCATTTTGTCGGACTAACCTATTGACAAGATGCCCAGTGCCAGTTCCTTGTTTTTGCTGTCTTTTTGTTTCAGAAATTTACTTCTGCAATATTCTCGGAACGTGCTGGAAATTTTTTAGGATTTTTTATACGCCAAGACGAAGTACCAGACCGAAGGGGAGCCGGAGGGGAGGCCCAGGGGGCAGGTGTGCCCCCCTGCCGCGGGTCAGGGTGGACCCACGGGTGGGGCCCGCCCCTGCCCGTGGGACCTCACCTCGTGGCCCTCCGACGCCTATAAATTGCCTTTAACCCTAAAAACGTCGAGGCGGCCATTATTTTCCAGAAACTCGACCCCGACGCGCCATCATCTCGAACCCTAGTTCGGGGTCCCATCTGAAGCTGATCCCGGCACTCTGCCGGAGGGGAGATCGATCCCGGAGGGCTCTTCATCGTCATGCCTTCCTCCGGGATGATTTGTGAGTAGTCTCACCTTGGACTACGGGTCCATGGCAGTAGCTAGTTGGTAGTCTCTCACCCTTGTGCTTCATGTCTTATGATCTTGTGAGCTGCCTAACATGATCAAGATCGATTATTGTAATGCTATGTGATGTGTTTGCTGGGATCCGATGGATTATGAAGTTATGTTCAGATTGTGCATTATTCTTATATGAGTTATTTATGTTCTTACATGCTCTCCGATGTGCGTAGTTACTTTGGCCAAGTGATTGTGTGTATCTCCAAGAGAGGGTAGTTATGCTAGATAGTGGGTTCATGCCCCCTTTTGTTCCTGGGCACGAGTGACAGAAACGTCTAAGGGCGAGGGTGTGCTGTTGCTACTAAGGGTAAAACCGTGGTGCTAGTGTCTCATTTGATATTAGTGTTGCTTACATCATGCGCTTTACTTAATGCATATGTCTGTTGCTTGCAACTTAATACCGTTGGGTGACAGGCTGGATAGCGATCCCACGGTGGACTTATTAGACAAAGACGCAGTTGGACAACGGTCTTTGTTCCTTGTCGTGATGCCTCCATAAATATTATCATGTTATTTTTTTCATAGCTAAATTGGGTTTGTGTCATGATCTTGTCAATTGCCTAGCTGTAATTCGTTCACCCGTCACATGCATATTTTATTTACTTGAGAGACTCCACTAGTGAACCCGTCCATCTTTTTACATTGTTTACAACTTCATTTACTTGCTTTTAATCATCATTATTACTCTGGTCACTTTTGCATTTATTCCATTTCATCATACAATTAACCGCTTTGTGTTCTGCGAGACCGGAGAGATTGACAACCTCTCCGCTGTTGGGGGCAAAGTATTTTGGTTGAGTGTGTGCAGGTCCACGTCTGTTGAAGGTTAAGTTCCAGGGATCTTCAACATTCACCTCGTTGTTGATTTCAAAGTCCTACTGTTTTGATAAACCTCGGTTCGTTAACGAGGGAAAACTGCTGCTTGCTACATCCACGCCTTCACTTGGGGCACCACCCAACTTCGCCAACACCAAACACGGTGTTGCCAATCCGCCGGGGGAAGGCGCTGTCGGCCCCGATTGGCACCGTGAAGATCTCCAACATCGGGGGAAGGTGAGTGCCTCGCACTCGCCTCCTCCAGTCACAGGTACGAATTTCGGCCGGAGTTTTTCTTCACCTGAACATGGAATTGGGGAAGCATCTCTAACTGAAATTTCCCCTTCTGCGCCTCGGGTGGAATTGCCACAGTTTGATGGGTCCAACCCGAAATTGTGGCAACGACGAGCGAGAAGTACTTCGGCCGCTAGAACACGCCGATTGAGCATTGGGTTTCCTATGCTTCTTCCGGTTTCGTTGGAGCAGCTGCGACATGGCTGGAATCCTACTTGCCCAAGTCGCCACACGCCAGTTGGTCTGAGTTCGTTGCCACGGTGCAAACCAGGTACTACCGTAACCAGCACCAGATCCTTGTTCGCCGTTTGTTTCATATCAATCAGACGGGGACAGTGGAAGACTATGTGCAACGTTTTTTGGAATTGTTGGAGCAAATCTCATTGTATGAAGCACACCCGGATCCGATTCATTACCTGACGAGGTTCCTGGACGGACTAAAACCTGCGGTGCGAGTGCTAGTTGCCATACAACAGCTGCGTGACCTTGATACTACTTATACACTGGCGCTGTTGTACGAGGAACTTGGTGCTGGATGTACCCCACTGAATGTGCATACCCAGCATTAACCATTAACACGACGAGCACATCCACTACCTCTGCCACCTCCACCACTCCCACCGCAGAGGTGGCTTACCAAGCCTGTTGAGGAGAAGAAGATGCCGGATGCAAGTAAACCCCAGCAGGAGGACAAATGGAGCAATCTGAAGGCGTATCGCCGGTCTAAGGGACTCTGCATCCTGTGTGGAGAAAAAGGTGGCAAGGATCACCAGTGCAAGGCTTCGATTCAACTTCATGTTGTACAAGAAATGATTGATTATCTTCAGCTGGAAGCATCCGACAGTGGTTCCACCTTAGCTGACGGTGATCACCAGTTGATGCAATTGTCCTTGGCAGCATTGCAGCCTGGCTCAGTCGCTCCCAAGACCATGCAACTGAAGGTTACTGTGCAGGGCAGAGACATGTTGTTCCTTATAGATTCTAGGAGCTCAACCTGCGTTTTGGATCAGAAACAAGCTGATCAGTTACAAGGGGGACAGCCTGCGAGGAAATTATATGTTAAGGTCACTGGTGGCGCATTGTTGTCCAGTTCTGTGTCTTTCCCTGCCCCTGGAATCGGTGGCACACGGTTGCATGTTTTCAGACTGTTTTAGGGTGCTTGCTTTGGAAAGTTATGATGACATTGCTGGACTGGATTGGCTCGTGAAGCATAGTCCTATGACCACGCATTGGGGGGAGCGCTGGTTGGCTTTTGTACACCAAGGAAAACGAATTGTGTTGCATGGTTCAGACGTTGATGGTACAGAACCAACTCTGCTGGAATTGTACTTGGCTCGGGAAGTGGCTGACGTTGAGCAACCGAAACAGAAACCTGAAGTGCAGACATTACTGGACAAGTTCAGTGATGTGTTTCAGACTCCGACAGAATTACAGCCCCGCCACCAGTGTGATCACACAATTCCGTTGATTCCTGGAGCTAGACCGGTCTCTCTGCGGACGTATCGTCTAGCACCTGAACTGAAGACCGAATTGGAGAAACAAGTCAAGGAGATGCTTGCGCAGGGCGTGCTCATGCATAGCAGCAGCGCATTTTCTTCCCCTGTGATCATGGTCCACAAATCTGATAGAACTTGGCGGCCTGTTATTGATTACCGACACTTGAATGCGCTAACAGTTAAGGGCAAATACCCCCACCCCGTGATTGATGAGCTGTTGGACGAGCTTGTCGGGGCCCGCTGGTTCTCGAAACTCGACCTGCGGGCGGGATACCATCAAATCAGACTTGCGTCGGGCGAGGAGCACAAGACGGTGTTCCAAACTCATGAAGGCCACTATGAATATCGTGTTATGGCGTTCGGTTTGAGTGGAGCTCCAGGCACATTACAGCGCACGATGAATGCGTCCCTGTCACCAGTACTGAGGAAATTTGCGCCCGTATTCTTCAATGAAATCCTACAAAGAACACCTTCGCCACATCGAAGCAGTGTTCGAAATTCCGCGGTGCGACAAGTGGCAAGTAAAATTTGCTAAGTGCAAATTTGTGCAGGAGCGAATTGCATACATGGGGCATGTTATCGCAGCGTCTGGTGTATCGATGGATGAATCCAAAATCAAAACCATTCGTTCATGGCCGCGGTCGACGACACTGAAGGAGTTACGTGGAATTTTGGGGCTGACGGGATATTATAGGAAATACATCCGCTTCTACGCAATCATCAGCCAGTCGCTTACTACCTTGCTGAAGAAGGGGGCTCTCTTCGTATGGACAGGAAACCGAAGTGGCATTCTAGACACTAAAGCAGGCCTTGATCACTGCCCCCGTACTTGCACTGCCGGACTTCTCTTGTCAATTCATGATTGAGACTGATGCTTGCGATAGCGAAATTGGTGCAGTTCTGTCGCAGCGAGGGCATCCATTGGCGTACGTCAGCAGGGCTTTAGGTCTAAGAAACTTGGGGTTATCAGTGTATGAAAAGGAATATCTTGCCATCCTCCTTGCTGAGCAAAAATGGCAGCCGTACCTGTAATTGGCGGAGTTCGTGATTCGCACAGATCACAAATGCCTGACGCACTTGACAGATCAACGCTTGCATACTGATTGGCAACGGAAAGCACTTACAAAGCTCATGGGATTATAGTACAAAGTGGAGTACAAGATGGGGATTCTTAATGGTGTGGCTGATGTGCTTTCGCGCCGTCCCTTGTCTGAATCTGAAATTCTGGTAGCGACCACTGTCCTACCAAGCTGGCTTGATCAAGTGATGAAAAGCTTTGAGGGCGACACCTTTGTACAAGGTATTGTTCAGAAATTGATAGTCGATTCTCTCTATGTTCCCAATTACACCTTCCGTGATGGCTTGTTGCGCGACAGCAACTGAATTTGGGTGGGGGCGGACACAGAGTTGCAGGCCCAAACTGTTCACGCCTTCCACTCAAGTTCCGTGTGTGTGTGTGGGGGGGGGGGGGGGGGGGGGGGGGGGGGGCACTCTGGATTTCCAGTCACCTACAGACGCCTAATTGCGCTCTTCTAATGGCCCGGTATGAAATCTGCAGTCAAGCAATTTGTCCGCAAATGTCGTGTCTGCCAACAAGCGAAGCCTGAACGAACTCTTCTAACAGGTTTGTTGCAACCCTATCCGGTACCTTCAGGGCCGTGGGAGATGGCAACAATGGACTTCATTGATGGTTTGCCTTTGTCGAGTGGGTACGATCGCCTGTTTCTGGTGGTTGATAAATTTTCCAAATATGCAGATTTCATGCCACTGAAACATCCATACACTGCCAGTTCTATTGCTGAGTTGTTCATCGCCAACATCTACAAGCTGCATGGTATGCCACTTACACTCGTGTCTGATAGAGATTCTTTCTTCACTAGCCAATTCTGGAAAGCTGTGTTTCGAGCAACATGTACTGAATTGAGACTAAGTACAGCTTATCATCCTAAAACGGATGGTCAAACTGCGGGGGTCAATCAATCGATTGAATGTTATCTCCGCTGTTTTATCAGTGCCCATCCGAAGAAGTCGTCGAAATGGATTGCGCTGTGTGAATTCTAGTATAACACCAATTGGCATGCGTCAGTTAGCAAGTCTCCGTTTGAGGTCACCTATGGACGGCAGCCTCAGTACTTTGGCATAATAGCATCAGATAGCATTGGCCAAGGCGATGTACGGGAATGGTTCGTAGAGAGGGCACTCGTTCGATCTTCAGTTAGGCAGCACCTCTTGCGCACCCAACAAAGGATGAAACACCAAGCAGATAAAAAACGTTTGAAATGTATGTTTGCTGTGGGAGATGAAGTGTTCCTCAAGTTGCAGCCTTACATCCAATCTTCTATCGAGCACAGGGCCAACCATAAACTGACATTCAATTTTTTTGGTCCATACAAGGTGCTGGAGCGCATTGGACCGGTTGCTTACAAGTTGAGGTTACCGGAGTCCAGCAAGGTCCACCCAGTGTTCCATGTTTCTCAGCTTCGACCATGTCTCGGGCCTGGACAAGAGGTAATTCCATAGCTCCCATCTCCCGATGATATGTATCAGATTCCAGTGCAGGTGTTGCAACGCCGTGTCAGGCAGCAAGGTCGCCGGACAGTAGCTCAAGTCCTGGTGAACTAGAGTAGGTGGCCGGCTTCCATGGCCACCTGGGAGGACTTGGACGCGTTGCAGTAGCAGTTTCCCCATGCACCTGCTTGGGGGCAAGCAGGTTTCCATGGAGGGGGGAATGTCAACGACCAAGCCATTCCTCCAGATCGGCCAGAAGCTGTGTCACCAATTCCCATTGTTGAACCAAGGCCCAAGAGAGTGAGTAAGATGCCAGCACGGCTTGCAGGACGAGAATGGGCCAGATGAGCCTTGTAATTGACCTAGCGAGTGCCGGAGTGTTATTTAAGGAATGAGGCATCCCCTATGGAGACTTGGCTAGGAAGTTAGAACTAGACGACGGTGCCGTGAATTGTGGCGTTGGGTTGGATTTTCGTTGAGATCGGCTTGAAATCACTTGTATCGACACTATCTATATGGTATAAGCGAGTGAATTGAGTGAGTAGCTTACAGATCCGCATGCATCAGCCATGAAAACCCGCAAACCTTCGATCAACTGATGGAAGTATTGAAAAGAGCAGTCTCACACGACGAGCGAATAATTAGGCAGCAAGAGGCAGACAAGGGTTACTATATGACACCTCATGATGTAAGTTCATGAAGGCCCAAAAAGGAAGACATAGGCCAAATCTACGCAACCTAAGGACAAGCTTCATGGCTGGCCTCCAAGAGCATATGGAACGAACCACAAATCATGGTCGAAACCCCCAGCACCAGCCAGCATGGGCACCCAAGAGTTACCCCCAAGGACGGCCTCAGAGGCTGCCACAGAACAGGAACCATGAAAACTAGAAAAGATGGGTACCACCAGGAGAACGAACTATGGAAAACTGGTGCGAATTCCACGTGACGGTCTCACACGAAAGAACAGTCTGCCGAGTCATCATTACTTGGATGCAGGACGTCGAAAGAGCTAAGAGAGATGGGAACAACCTCCAACCGAGCCATTCCGCCATGCTAACCCGAATGACATCCCCTCAAACGAGTTGAGGAATAACAAGAAACAAAATATAGGGGCCCAGGTATGGCCAGGACACCCGAATGGCCCCGGAGGAGGACACCACAAAATAATCGGGATGATCATACCAACCAAGAGCTACGATCACTCCCTAGAGCTAAACCACATGTGGGGACGATCAAGCGGACACGTCCCCGGTAAGGATAACTTGGCCACCTATAAAACTGTCCTGAGAACTAAGCCCGGGGGCTCATCTAAACCTACCTGGTAAAATGTCCCTATCACCTTCGGGCGCCATGACGACTATCCGGAGAACTTAGCCTGTTGCTTGCAAATTAATACCAGCAGGAGGCAAGCATAGAAGCGCTCCCAAGGTGGATTATTAGTCATAGATTCAGTTGGATTATGTATGTTTGACGTACTGCCTGCATGAATATCTCATTGAACCCTGCTTATCATAATTAGTTTGTTATTCCAATTCCATCAATTTCCCAACTTCATTTGTTTACCCAGCATGTTTTCCTTTTATCTTTTGAAGAGACACCACTAGTGAAACTATGGCGCCCGTTCATCTTTTTACATTGTTTACAACCTCATTTACTTGCTTTCAACCATGATCACTTGCTCGTTGGTCCGTTTTTACTTTTATTGCTCTTTTCCACCACACGTTTAATCTCTTTGTTTCAGTAGGACCAGGAAGCTTGACAACCTTCCTGCCGTTGGGGCAAAGTGAATTGTTTGTGTTGTGTGCAGGTCTACGGCTCCCGAAACCTTGTTGTAGACCTTTGGAGTCCTACTGGTTCAATAAATCTTGGTTCATTACTGAGTAAATTGCTTACTTTGCTACATGATGGCTACGGTGGTGCCTGAAATTCGCGTTGGTTTCTCACCCCAAGAGGAAGGTGAATGATGTAGCAAAGCAACAAATTTTCCTCAGTAATGAACCAAGGTTTATCGAACCAGCAGGACTCCGGAGGTCTCCAACAAGGTGCTTGGAGACGTGGACCTGCACACAACAGAAACAATTCACTTTGCCCCAACGGTAGGAAGGTTGTCAAACTTCCCGGTCTGCTGAAAACAAAGGGATTAAATCTTATGGTGGAAAAGAGCAATATGGGTAAATGGACCAGCGAGCAAGTGATGGTTGGAAGCAAGTAAATGAGGTTGTAAACAATGTAAAAATATGGACCGGGGGCCATAGGTTCACTAGTGGTGTCTCTCCATAAGATAAAAAGGAAAACATCCCGGGTGAACAAATTACAGCTGGGCAATTGATAGAATTGGAATAACAAACTAATTATGATAAAAAAAATCATGGAGATATTCATGTAGGCATCACTTCAAACATACATAGACCGTAATCCAACTACCTATATGAATAATCACTACAAGGCAATTGACTTTTAGTGACAAAATGCTTTTGTCACTTAATACCCCATTTTTGTCACTGATTAGTTGGGGATGACAAAATAGGGGCGCCATTAGGTTTGTCACTGATTGACCGTCATAGATTCATGGGGGTGACGAGATGAAAAAAAAAATTGTCACTGATTAAGTTGAATCTATGACGGTTGGAATTTTTGTCAATGATCATGGTTAATCTGTGACACCCTGATTTGTCACCGTAAGTATGAAAATTTGTCACTATTAGATTGAATTTGGTCAACAAATGCTGACGTGGCATCTTACATGTGGGTCCAGTTGTGGTGACGTGGATGGTGATGAGTGGGTCCAGATGGTATGATGTCAGATGATGTCATGTAGGCAGCACGGTGATGACAAGTTGGACCCACATTTTATCTGGTAAGTTGGACCCACTTAGTCCTGACAGGTGGGACACATTTTTTCTGGTAAGTGGGACCCACTTAATCCTGACAGGTGGGACCCATTGTTTCTGGTTAGTGGGACCCACAAAATTCGGACAGGTGGGACCCAATTTTTTTTGGTAAGTGGGACCCACAAAATGCTGACAGGTGGGACCATTTAGTTTTGCGAGAAGTGGGACCCACCATTTTAAGATTGTGGGACCATACGTTGTTGCTAGGTGGGCCCAGATTATGGTGACGGTGTCACATTTTCTGATATAGTCGGCCTGATCTTCTCAATAAGCTAGCGGTGATAAAGATGATGGTGTTGGAATAACTTGGTGTCGCCGATGATCTCTCCTCGCTAGATCCCTGATGCCAATGCAGCAGCTCTCTACCCTTCGGATATTCACGACTTCACACACTTTCGCAACGTAGCCGTCGACCACGAAACAGTGTAATTGCAATATACTAATTCCCAATGGAACAGTAGATCACACTTAACTTGTAGTTTATAATCTACAGATCGAAACGAATTGGAGACAAGAATTCAAGATGAATTCTTGCGGCAATCTCTAGAACTAGGGTTTATCTAAAATGTGGTCTGCCCTCTCCTATGCGCCTAGAGAGGTATATAAGGGCTGAGGGGCGGCTACCTTGGGGGCAGCCAACCTAGACTAGGACTCGACTTGGTTCGACTCAACTAATTAAGATACAAACTGACCCATGTTGGGTTCAGCCATATGGACACGCAGGCCCAACATATCACGTGGTGTTCTCCTTGCAAGCTTAGGCGCCGGCCTCCCTCTCCTCCCTCGCGCTCCCTTCTTGCTTGTACTCCACGTCTAGCTCCAAATGCTGCTCCTCCTTCCTCCCTTGTGCTACGCCTTCTTCTCCAATGAATCTGATCATACAAATATATACAGATTTAGGAAGTAAACAATTCTCATTAAGAAAGTAATCAGATTCTATTAGGAGCAAATTCACCTGTTGTTCTATCAGCTTTGCACGAGCTCTTGTAATAGGTCCAATTCTGATTTCATCATTGGACTTCTTCTTTGCAGCAATTGGTTGATCAACATCATGAGGTGGAGGTGTAACAATAGTAGGGATGTCCTCATCAACGTCACGGTTGGAACAAAAGAGAAATTTGTAAAAATGTAATATTCTGGTAATTTATTGCAGACAAATATAATTGAAAACCAAATATATAATTGGAACCAAATAAATATTATAGCATATATAGTGGCACACATAGTATAAGTCTGAAAGACACAAAAATTTAAAAGACAATGAGGTGAACAAGACAGGAAAAAGTAGCATCTAGCACTGTTCTTTATTAAGAAAGATGCATCAGGATGGCGGTGCTGTTGATCAGTTTGGCTGCAATGATTGTTGCAACGTCCTTAAGAGCAAACTAAGCAGGGCATCCGTTTCTTGTTGCCTTTTTTCATAAGCCAGACTCTTCTCTTCCTGACATTTCTTGAGAGCTGCCAGTTCTTCATCCTGCTTCCATTTCAGTTCTTCAATTTTTTTTCCTAGGCTTGCATCCTTGACTCCAAATCATTTTGATGCCTTTCAGCTGCCAGTAATGAATGTTTCTCCTGGTCAGCAAGCCTCTCTTCTAGCTCTCTAATGCGCTCTTTAGAAATGGTGTATCTCTGGGAGCATGATGAGATGCCCAATCTTGAAAGGAATGTGCTAGAGCTGGAGGAGCTCTGTTCCTTGAGGACTGCTTCAACAATCATCACATATGTTTGTACAGGATGATCCTCTCGGTGTGGTCCCATTTTTCTTATCAGCATTTGTTCCTGCAATTAGATTCAAATGTGTCAAATGCTAGTATGCCAAGTCATTAATAATAAATTTGTGTTGTTATTAACTATATATTACATAAGCATCTTTTGCTTCCCGAGACATGACACCATCCTTGTTAGTGTGGCTTATTCTGTAAAATTCAATTGGTGATGTTTGCTGCTCCTCGTTCAGAGCCTTCTACAAGGATTAGTAAATTTTGAATATCAGTTCTATAAATTATATATTTGCAGTACAAGTAGGTACGAATTGCATATAGCTAGTTGAAATACTTACAACATGCTCGTAGTGGCCAATGTAGCCTCTAGATCTAGTGGTATGGTGCTGCTTCACATTTTCTCTGTTCTTTACATTATTGCCACACATTTCCTGTATTCAGTAGCTGGAATTAATGAAGTGATCCATAAAATAAAATAAAATATGTATGAATTCAGTAGTTGTAGGGCGAAAGAAATAGGGTTTTTTCCTTCTCGGCCCTACTTCATTTAGTTCTCCTCGTTTTAGCCCCACTTCCTTAGCTATCTTCACCTTTGCCCCACTTCGCTCTTTCGAGGCTCAAAGACGGCCGAACGTTGAGTTTCCGTCTGGTCAACCACGTTTGACCGGTAGTGCGACTCTCGGCTGCTGAGTCACACTTTGTGGGACCCACCTTTTCGCCACATTTCGCCCAGGACCCTGGCTGTGGTTTCTCTTGCCCGTCGCCCCCAAATAAAAGGGGGCCTACCCCGGAATCAAAAAACATGACCCATTCTTTCTCTCTTCTCCCTCGAAAATTTCGTGGAGGACGCCCAGCCCGGAGAGCCCGTACTCGCTGCCGTCTACGAGGAGGAGCAGGAGGAGCTAAAGGTGGCGGGGCTGGTGGCGGGGCGGGAGTCGAAGAAAGACCGCCGCTACGAAGTGGCACGTGGAGATCCTCCGCCGCAGTCCCCGGTCTACGAGTACGGGGCATCGTAGTCCTCGGACGAGCCCTACTCGGACAAGGAGCGCGGGCCTGTGGTCGTGGACCAACCGCTCGTGGCCATCGAGCAATCGCCTGCGCCCGTCGAGCAACCGCCCGAGGCCAATGTTGTCAACGAGTACGTCTCTGCGAACTCGGAGGAAGACTCCGATGACGAGGACTCCGAGTACTCCGACGACGATGACTCCGGGGACTCCGGCGCCTTCGGCGCCTCCGAAGTTACGTCATGAAGGCGCCACGAAGAAGAAGAAGAAGAAGAAGAAGAAGAAGAAGAAGAAGAAGAAGAAGAAGTAGCTGCAGTAGTTGTAGTTCGTTTTTTAGGGGTTTTTTTTACGAGTTAATCGTTTGTTGCTATGGAGTAAATTGTTATTCTGATCGTCTACTCTTGTTTTAATTAATGTCTTTTTCATATGAAAAAAATATGTTTATTGGGTACTCATGCCTTTCATATTTACATGTACGGTGATTAGACATGACTGCTAGGCTGGGCGTCGCTAGCCTAGCGGTGAGGCCAAGGTTCTGCGACACGCCTTCAATGGCATGTCCATCCGTGCACGCTACATAGACGCAGGGTGGACTACCATCGGCAGCTCGTTCTGCCATAGGGTCAATCCAGACATAAATGAACGAAAAGTTACGCAGACTGGCGCGAGCGATCGAGCCATAACGCAACTACAGGCTTGGAACGCGACCGACATGCAACATAGCTCTCTGGAACCAATTTGAACAAGGGGCCATCTGATCTTAGTTCATACTAACCATTGATTTTAGGGCTTTATAAAACCCTAATCTAACTCTAAACCCTGATCTAAGCAAAAGCGGCCACCGGGAAACCTTCACCAGGCCATCTGCTACTCACTATCGGCGGTGCCGCCGCTGGTTGAGGCGCTGGCGGCGCCGCACCTCCTCCCGCTCCCGCGCGCGAGCGGTGTGCTCGGCGTCCTGGCGGAGGCCCTGCTCCAGCCGCGCCACGTTCATCACCTCCACAAACTCCGCCTCCGCACGGCGCCGCTTCGCCGCGCGGCGCTCGGACCGCACAAAATTTGCAAGAATGCCCGCCTCCAGCTCGTCAGGGTCGACGATCCTTACGAGATCCTCACCGTCGTCAGTGGAGTCCGATATGACGCTTGAGTATGTGTACTCATCGTCGCTGGACTCGGTTGAGGGAGTCGACAGCGGTGGGGTGGACGGAAGCGGAGGCGGAGGCGGGGGATCTCATCCACGTTGGAGGTGGAGGCAGCGCTTCTCCTCCTCGTCAGTGCTGCCAGCAGAAGGATGGCCACCGCCGCTCACGCCACGTTCGCGCCCGGATGCGGATGACATGGAGTGAGTGGGTTAGAAGAAACTGGGCGGAGGGGGCATGAACGTTTATGCGGAGGGGCTAAATACGGTGAACAAGAATCTGGAACCATCGCATTTAGCCAATCAGGTCACAGAACCAGCCTTCTCGCGGATCAGCTTAACCCTAGCGACCGATCCAAACCGTCCACGCAGAGCGATCAACGGCCCGGAAGGGTGCGGGGTGTCAGACGGGTTTTCATAGTGTTTCATTGACCAAGATCATGGCATGTCCATGGCTACCTTTGTGATATGATTACCATACTCGGCACAAACATGTGTTTTGACATTGTCAAGAATGTTGCCAAAGAAATATTTCAAGATTTTTTTATATTATTTTTAAACATTTTATTTTGTGCAGAAACCCCCATTTTTTGTGAAGTAGGTACCACAAATAAGATTTAAAATTGACCTCTCACAACTATCACATGAACTATATCATATGGGAGGCATAACCTCTGAATATCATGAATATTTGAGCTTTTTAACTATATTCCACTCATTAAATCAGTTTACTAGCATTTATTGAGAAATAAAGAAATTTGAACAACAAGTGTGTTATAGTTTGGTCCCAAAATTATGTAAAAATCATAATAACATAGTATATAATGATTGAACGCAATTACAAAGAAAAAGTAGGAAAAATTCACCCTTAGCTATGAATGGTCACATGGACAATTTCGGCCCTATTTTGAAAAAAAACTAATAAATCGAGAAAACATAAAAAAAATGTAAAACCAGTGGGGCTATACCTATTTATTCTAGTAGCATTGATGAAAAATCATAAACTTTCAATAACACTCTTTTATAAAAGGAGTGTTCACAAAATGGACAGCTTTGTCTGAAGTTAAATGGTTTTCATGCCAAATGACCAAGATCATGGTATATCCATGGCTACCTTTGCGATATGATTACAATACTTGGCACAAACATATGTTTTGACATTGTCAACAATGTTGCCAAAGAAATATTTCAAGATTTTTTTATTTTATTTTTAAACATTTTATTTAGTGCCAAAACCCCCATTTTTTGTGAAGTAGGTACCACAAATAAGATTTAAAATTGACCTCTAACAATTATCACACGAACTATATCATATGGGAATCATAACCTCTGATTATCATGAATTTTCGAGCTATTTAACTATATTCCACTTATTAAATCAGTTTGCATTTATCGAGAAATAAAGAAATTTGAACTACAAGTGTGTTATAGTTTGGCCCAAAAATTATGTAAAAATCATAATAACGTAGTACATAATGATTGAACGCAATTGCAAGGAAAAAAATAGTAAAAATTCACCCTTAGCTATGAATGGTCACGCGGACAATTTCGGCCCTGTTTTGAAAAAAATATCATAAATCGAGAAAACATCCAAAAAATGTAAAACTAGGGGGGATCTACCTCTTTAGTCTTCCAGTATGGAGGAGAAATTATAAAGTTGCAATCCACATCCATTCGCGTCCAGAACATGCTTGACAGCACTAGAGCGCGTGCAGAGCGTGCAAGACAACGCTATGGTGGCCTGGCGCGCTCTGGATGCGAATTGACATGCCATGAAACAAATTATCGCTTCAGTTTGCATTCAACATGGTCTAGAAGGATCACATTGTTTTTTTGGCTCATTTAGATAAGCTAAAAAAACACTTGCTTAGAAATGGTTCTGTTTACCCTAGAGCGCCAACTGTTCGGCAGAAGTACCACAAATTTACAAGTCTGGTTACTGAACATAATACAACCTAAAATCAACAATGGATAGTAAGACTAGTCACTGAACTCTTATTTGACCTCCTCTTTCACCTCCTCTTTCACCTCATCTTTCACCTCTTGTTTGATCTCGACGTCATCTTCATCCATCTCTTCAGTGGACTCCACAACCTTCTGATCGACCTTTTCAAATATCAGCTTGATGTACTCCTGATGGACCTGTACCTTGATGACGACGAGATCACCAAGGGAAATTTGCATGAGATCGATTGCCACTTCTCCTTGCTCTTGAACATATGTTCCCATAATCACAATATCATCTTTGCACAGACAAGAATTTCCTTCCGACGGCAGCATATACTCATCTACTACCGCAATCTTGAGAGACTGACTGATACGTCTCAAACGTATCTATAATTTTTGAGTGGTCCATGCTAGTTTTTTTATATTGTCACATGTTTTAATATCAATTATATCATTTTTATGCATTTTGTCGGACTAAACTATTGACAAGATGCCAAGTGCCAGTTCCCTGTTTTTGCTGTTTTTGTATTTCAGAAAATCACAACAGGAAATATCGTCGGATTGCCCTCAAAATTTACGGAGATTTTTTATGTGACGGAAGACACCCGAGGACCAAAGGGGAGCTTGGTGGGCCACCCACAGGCCAGGGGCGGCTGGCAGCCGCGGCCCCACCTGGACCCGCGGGTGGGGCCCGCCCCTGCTCCTGGGGCATCCCCTCGGCCCCCTCCGACGCCTATAAAATCCCTTTTGTCCTAAAACCGAGAGGGCGGCCATTATTTTCCAGAAACTTGACCCCGACGTGCCATCACCGAAAAGGCGAAAACCCTAGTTCGGGGTTCAATCTGAAGCTAATCCCGGCACTCTGCCGGAGGGGAGATCGATCCCGGAGGGCTCTTCATCGCCATGCCTTCCTCCGGGATGAGTTGTGAGTAGTCTCACCTTGGACTACGGGTCCATGGCAGTAGCTAGTTGGTAGTCTCTCTCTCTCGTGCTTCATGTCTTATGATCTTGTGAGCTGCCTAACATGATCAAGATCGATTATTGTAATGCTATGTGATGTGTTTGCTGGGATCCGATGGATTATGAAGTTATGTTCAGATTGTGCATGATTCTTATATGTTGTTTTATGTTCTTGCGTGCTCTCCGATGTGCGTAGTTACTTTGTCCAAGTGATTGTGTGTATCTCCAAAAGAGGGTATTTTTGCTAGATAGTTGGTTCATGCCCCCTTTTGTTCCTGGGCACGAGTGACAGAAACGTCTAAGGGCGAGGGTGTGCTGTTGCTACTAAGGGTAAAACAGCGGTGTTAATGTCTCTTTTGATATTAGTATTGTTTACTTCATGCACTTTACTTAATGCAAATGTCTGTTGCTTGCAACTTAATACCGTTGGGTGACAGGCTGGATAGCGATCCCACGGTGGAATTTTTAGACAAAGACGCAGTTGGACTCAACGGTCTTTGTTCCTTGTCGTGATGCCTCTATAAATATTATCATGTTCCTTATGTCATAGCTAAATTGGGTTTTTGTCATGATCTTGTCAATTGCCTAGCTGTAATTCGTTCACCCATCACATGCATATTTTATTTACTTGAGAGACTCCACTAGTGAACCCATGGCCCCCGGTCCATCTTTTTACATTGTTTACAACCTCATTACTCCACTGGTCACTTTTCATTATTTCATCTATTTCATCATACAATTAACCGCTTTGTTTTCTGCGAGACCGGAAAGACAACATTTCCGCCGTTGGGGGCAAAGTATTTGGTTGAGTGTGTGCAGGTCCACGTCTGTTGAAGGTCAAGCGCCAAAGATCATCAACATTCACCTCGTTGTTGATTTCAAAGTCCTACTGGTTCGGTAAACCTCAGTTTGTTAACGAGGGAAAACTGCTACTTGCTACATCCACGCCTTCGCTTGGGGCACAACCCAACATTGCCATCACCGACCGCCATCAAGTTTTCTGGAACCGTTGCCGGGGAAGGAAGAAACGTTCAGTCCCGTCAACTACGCCATCAACAGTTTTCTGGCGCCGTTCCCGGGGAATACACTAAAGCTACATAAGAAGATTATTCCCCGCCAACTCGTTCATCACCAATCAAGCAGTTTTCTGGCGCCGTTGCCGGGGACTTTGGAGCTGCAGCAAGGGGAGTCTCACACTCTCAATCTCTTTACTTTGTTTTTGTCTTGCTTGCTTTATTTCTCGTTTAGTTTATTTTCCTGTTTCAAAATTTTAAAACCCCAAAAAAATTAGTGTAGTCTTTATTTTCGTTTTGTTAGTATGCTTAGTTATTTACTTGTTCTCAATGGTTAACTTCTTTGAAACTAGATCTTATTGGCAAGGCGGGTTCACAGAGGAACAAAAAGAATATTATAAGGAATACCGCTTGTCTCAAAAAGGGATACACTTATGGAAAATAATAAATCAACTGAACAATTATGCTAGAGACTTGTGCTTTAAATATGACATATCTAATTGTTGTGATGAATCTTCATGCTGCTTGAATTTTGAACACCTTCCTTTCCAATGTGCTTGCAATGCTAATGAAACCTTATCATCTTATGCTAAGGGAAACTATGATTTTTATGATGTGGAACAAATTGAAGAATTTGTTGCTTGGAAGGGTGCTTATGAAATTGCTTCTTTGCTTGAAAATGTTGATGATGGTCCTTATAAAACTAAAACCTTTGCTATACTTAGATATTGCATGGATAATTACAAAGATGTTAATGCTTACATTACTGAATATCTTAAGGGTTTATCTCCCCCAGAAGAAGAGACTAATGCCATCCAGGAGCCTATGAAAGAAGAAATTTCTGAAATTGTAAGCCCATTGGATGAAAAAGAGGAGGAGAGTGACGAACAAAAGGAGGAAGAATGGATTAGCTACCCATGGCTACCTTCTAATGAGTGTAACTCTCTAACTCATATACTATTTGATTGTCCTCCTTGCTCACCAAAGGAGATTGAATGCTATGATCCTATTGATTCGTTTGAAACATCCCTTTTTGATAAAAATGATCTTGTTAAATATGATAATCCGTGCTATATTGATAAATCCTATGATAATCCTTTATTTGCTCCTACCATTGCGATACATGTTAATGAAGAGTTGTGCTTAGAAAGTTTATATGATAATGCTCTTGACGATGGTCCTATGTTACTTGATGATAAACATTATAATTCTATTGAAAGTGGGTTTGATCCCACTATTTTTGAGATGGACCGAAATTATGTGCTTATAGATCATGAAAAGCCTCTTTTAAGTGATAATTACATTGTTGAGTTTGTTCATGATGCTACTGAAAATTATTATGAGAGAGGAAAATATGGTTGTCGGAGTTCTCATGTTACTAAAACACCTCTCTTTATGCTAAAAGTATTGGAGTTGCACTTGCTTTACCTTCCTATTCTTTATGCTTTATGCTTCATTGATTTATTTTCTTACAAGATGCCTACGCATAGGAAGAGGGTTAGACTTAAAAGTACTTGATATTTGGCATTGCGCCTAGCTAAAAGGCGTTAAACAAAAGCGCTTGTTGGGAGGCAACCCATCTTTTATTTTCAGTTCGCTTTGTGCTTTTCTCGAGTCATGAAGTTATTACCTCTGTAGCAACTTCATTTTATCTTTTTATTTTGGTTTTTTGTGCCAAGTTTAGCCTCTAATGCATTGAAAGTGCGAGGTGTTGTTTTGCTGTCGAAAAACAGATTCTGTGTGCCTGTGATGCATCTAAAATGCATACATGAACTTTGCACTATAATACTTGTATTCCAATCATATTTGCATCATATAAGGGTTATATCATTGTTTTATATTGATTTTGTGGATAATTCACAGTTTCCCCATTTATTTGGAATTCACCCTGCACTGGCAGAAAACCCTATTTTCTATATTTTGATGTTTCAGGGACCCAAACGACGTCCAAATGAGCTGAAAATTTACGGGGATCATTATTTTGAAGAAACAAAGCATGGGGAAAAGGATGGAAAAAATTGGAGGCCAGAAGGCCAAAAGGGGGTGCCCCACGCGGCCTGGTATTGTAGCCACGTGGGCCCACCTATTTTGGCCCTCGTGGCTCCATTTGCGTCGATCCTTCGCCCTGAAGCATCCTCATGACCTAAAACCGACTGCATAAATAGTCCCCCGAGGAGTTTCGCAAGGAGGCGGCGGAGAAACACAAAACCAGAAACAGAGAGACAGAAGGCTGCCACCGGAGAAGATCGGAGGGGGGAAACGCCGCCGGAATCACCTCCGGAGGTCTTCTCCATCCCCCCTCCGGAGTCTCCATCAACACCACCGCCAAGACCAGCACCATCTCCATCACCATCTCCATCACCATCTTCGTGATCCACTTCATCTCCCTCATAGTTTGAGATTGGTTGATCCGTAGCTATTATCTAAGTGCTATTTTACATGTTTGTGAATTGCTACTTGTCATTGTTTTGTGGGGAGATCATTGTTTCAGATTGTGTTGTATCACTTGTACCACTAAATCATATCATGTCTTGGCGTTGTGAGTAGTTCTCTCATGTTCCTGGGGGTATAGGATGAATTGGCAATGATTTATATATGACATGTGTTGGTATTTTGTCTAGTTTTTATCTTTGATGTGATTCTATGATGGTGTTGTGCGAACGTCGACTGCATATCACTTCACCTATATGGGCTCATAGGATAACACTATGATGTAATGAATTGAGGAGGACTTAGGGGGACACGTAAACCTGAGACCGAGTCATGAAGTTACTTTATGGGGTATTAGTATCGGGGATCTTAAAGATTAATGCTATGGTGGGACTTTATGTCTTAATAACTCTTGTGTAGTCATTTACTTGGCCACATGATCCATCATAAGAGGTTTAGTCTATGCATTTAGCTATTCCTAATTATGGCTCCGTCCAAAGAAGATTAAAACTTGACAAAATGTTTATCTTGTTGTTCTCGAAATATTTATGCCATGAAGTCTAAGTAGCCCTTGGGAACTCTCTCCACCTATAAGAAACACACACTTGAGCTTGTCCTCTTGCTGCATAGAGGATTGGGCTTTCTCTCTTTGAGAGCTTTCACTTGTCATATTGCATTCTCAGCATTTTACTTTCTTGCAATCTATACACCAAAAACCCAAAAAAACTTGCATCATTTAATCATTTTAGTTTGTCTAGTGCATAGATAATAAGGGAAGTGACACTATTATTTGAGATGATAAATACTTATACCTTCTACTCCTCGTGGGATCGATACTATACTTACACATCGAAGACTTCAACGATCCCCTATACTTGTGGGTATCAGCCTGCTGCACGAAATTACTAAAATCACCAGGATCTTATCTTTTTCTGATAATTTTTTACAGCAAGCCTGATGCTTTTATCTATCTTTCGTTAGTTTTAAGTTTTTTGATTTGAGCTGCAGAAGTGCCTCGAAAAATTCAATCTTTACAGACTGTCCAGTTTTGACAGATTCTGCCTTTATTTTGTATTTGCCTCTTTTACCATCGTCCAATGTGAAACTCTTGAGGGAGAGTACCACATTGAGGATTAGTAAACAGTATATAATGCCAAATGAAGTTTGTTTGCAATTTGTCCTAAGTTGAAGACATGTGCATTTTTAATTTATGAGCACTAACCCTCTAATCAAATTATGAGAAGTTTTGTGTGAAGGGAGTTTTTAAATTCCAAAGGAGAGGAATATGAAGAAATCGAGGATGGATCAGAGCTCAAGCTTTGGGATGCCCCCATGGCACCCCCCTCTAAATATCAAGAACCATAAAGAGTCAAACCTTGGGGATTCCCAAGGCATCCCCTCATCTTCATCGACTATCATAAGGTCGTCTTCGTTGAACTTCGTTTTTATCACTTTACATATTATGTGCTATGCTTGGAGCATCTTTTTACTTTCAGTTTTGTTTGTTTGTTTTCTGGTAATATCTTTGTTGGATCCTAGCTTTATTTGTGTGGGAGAGAGACACGCTCCGCTTTTTCGTTTGAATACTCCTGCGCTTCGCTTATATTTTGTTGAGTATTCTTAGCTACTGTTTGTTTGCTAGTAAGCTCTCGCTTTTAGCTTTTATATTTTTTTAGAGCTGCTAGTTGTTGTTGTTAGACTCTCTTGTTCTTCACTTATATTTGTTAGATAGTTGTTTTGGGTTCTTGGTTGATGTGTTAGAACGGTAAAATGCTATGCATGTGGTAGTGGTATGAAGTAGGAAAAACCTGCATAGTCTTGTAGATCACAATGTAGATAATTTGATACTCTTCAATTGTTTTGAGATATTAAAATAACCAATGGTTAAAATGTGTTGGTTAATGGTGTTAGAGCTAATTAGTGGAGATGTGCTAGTAAAGCGTGGAGCCGTACTTTTCTGAACTAAACAACCTAAGTCAGCAATGCTAATGTGTCATGAATTCTACTAAGTTGAAAATAAGTTCCTAGTGGGTTAGTTACTGCAACGGTCGGGGAAGCCAACGGGGCACTTGTGTCGCCGCCACGATCCCTCTCGGGGTGTCTCTAACCATTTGTGGAACATTGAAACTGCTAGTTGTTTGCAATATACGAAATGCATTGTGAGATTTGGTTTTTTGGCACTTCCACTTTCATATTTTGCTAGCCTCTTCGGTGCTTCGCATCGCCCTCTCTCACATTGAGATTGGTGCATACTTCGCGAGTACATCCAACTCCGTGGGAGGACTTCATCCTGTTCTCCTACACATAAGCCAACTATCTTCCTCAAAACAGCCACCATACCTACCTATCAAGGCATTTCCATAGCCGTTCCGACATACATTGCCATGCAACATCCATCATTACATTACATGACTTGATGTCGTTCTTCATTACCATATAGTTTGCTTGATCACTGAGTTAGTGTGCAGCGTGGCTTGCCACATGTTCTACATTTTTTCCACACTACGCTCGATCATGCATATCTTCTTTTATACATCATGTATTAGTCTTATGAGTTATGAGTATCACAAAGTGTGATGATCCATTTGTAATATAGAGTGTTGCTTCTATAGTGAGGTATAAAATAATAATAAAAAAAGAATAAAAGAGCCCAAAGGAGGCCAAATGAGAGAGCATTTAAAAAAGCCAAGGAGGCCACCCAAAATCCAAAAAAATAGAAAAAGAGAGAGGGAGCAACACTACTATCCTTTTTTTTCCACATTTGTGCTAGTAACACTTCATTAGAGAGAGAGTTCTCATGTTGTTTTAGTAGTATAACTATGTGGGGAATTAACGTTATAGAAATTGGCTTGTATATTCCAAGGATGATCCTCCTCAAGTCATCTCTAGGTCTTCATGAGCAAGCAAGTTGGATGCACCCCACTAGTTCCATTGGAGAGCTTTCATACACATATAGCTCTATGTGCATCCATTGCATGGCAATCACTACTCCTCATACAGTGTCAACTACGGGACTTCCTTCTGTCTTGTGGTACCTTCTCCACTGTTGAGCCTTTCTTTTTGACCTTCCAAACCTCCATTATTGTTCTCTTTTCCATAACATCATGGTGCCAAAGCCACTTCTTACTTGCACTAGTTGAGTAGACTTCGAAACAGTTGATTTGTGAAGTAGATGGATTAGGATACTTGACTTGAGCTTGGTTGTTTCCATGAATAACTAATTAGATGCTTTGAAGAATGATTGATACTTTACATTGGAGACATAATTTGCAAATTCTTCTTTCTAAACCTTATGTATGGTCCCATGTCTCCAACGCACTTATTCATTAAAAGTTTCTAGCATTTGTCAGCTAGCATTTGTTAATCATTGTTTGCTTAATGTCAACTACAGACACTTGTTTTGGATCACCTTATTCACATCATGTGCTTTGCATTACTAACTTGATCAAGATTATGTTGGTTGCATGTCTCATCAAAAATTATTTGTTATCACTTACCTACTTGAGGACGAGCAGGAGTTAAGCTTGGGGATGCTGATACGTCTCAAATGTATCTATAATTTTTGAGTGATCCATGCTATTTGTTATATTGTCACATGTTTTTACTATCAATTATATCATTTTTATGCATTTTGTCGGACTAACCTATTGACAAGATTCCAAGTGCCAGTTCCCTGTTTTTTATATTTTTGTATTTCAGAAAAGTCACAACAGGAAATATCGTCGGATTGCCCTCCAAATTTACGGAGATTTTTTATGCGACGGAAGACACCCGAGGACCAAAGGGGTGCTTGGGGGGCCACCCACACGCCAGGGGCGGCTGGCAGCCGTGGCCCCACCTGGACCCGTGGGTGGGGCCCACCCCTGCTCCTGGGGCGTCCCTTCGACCCGCTCCGACGCCTATAAAATCCCTTTTGACCTAAAACTGAGAGGGCGGCCATTATTTTTTAGAAACTCGACCCCGACATGCCGTCACCGAAAACCCTAGTTCGGGGTCCAATCTGAAGCTGATCCCGGCACTCTGCCGGAGGGGAGATCGATCCCGGAGGGCTCTTCATCGCCATGCCTTCCTCCGGGATGAGTTGTGAGTAGTCTCATCTTGGACTACGGGTCCATGGCAGTAGCTAGTTGGTAGTCTCTCTCTCTCTTGTGCTTCATGTCTTATGATCTTGTGAGCTGCCTAACATGATCAAGATCGATTATTGTAATGCTATGAGATGTGTTTGCTGGGATCCGATGGATTATGAAGTTATGTTCAGATTGTGCATGATTCTTATATGTTGATTTATGTTCTTGCATGCTCTCCGATGTGCGTAGTTACTTTGGCCAAGTGATTGTGTGTATCTCCAAGAGAGGGTATTTATGCTAGATAGTGGGTTCATGCCCCCTTTTGTTCCTGGGCACGAGTGACAGAAACGTCTAAGGGCGAGGGTGTGCTGTTGCTACTATGGGTAAAACAGTGGTGTTAATGTCTCTTTTGATATTAGTATTGCTTACTTCATGCACTTTACTTAATGCAAATGTCTGTTGCTTGCAACTTAATACCGTTGGGTGACAGGCTGGATAGCGATCCCACGGTGGACTTTTTAGACAAAGACGCAGTTGGACTCAACGGTCTTTGTTCCTTGTCGTGATGCCTCCATAAATATTATCATGTTCCTTATGTCATAGCTAAATTGGGTTTGTGTCATGATCTTGTCAATTGCCTAGCTGTAATTCGTTCACCCATCACATGCATATTTTATTTACTTGAGAGACTCCACTAGTGAACCCATGGCCCCCGGTCTATCTTTTTACATTGTTTACAACCTTATTTACTTGCTTTTCACCATCATGACTCAACTGGTCACTTTTCATTATTTCATCTATTTCATCATACAATTAACCGCTTTGTTTTCTGTGAGACCGGAAAGATTGACAACCTTTCCGCCGTTGGGGGCAAAGTATTTGGTTGAGTGTGTGCAGATCCACGTCTGTTGAAGGTCAAGCACCAGAGATCTTCAACATTCACCTCGTTGTTGATTTCAAAGTCCTACTAGTTCGATAAACCTCGGTTCGTTAACGAGGGAAAACTGCTACTTGCTACATCCACGCCTTCGCTTGGGGCACAACCCAACGCTGCCATCACCGATCGCCATCAAAGTTTTCTGGCGCCGTTGCTGGGGAAGGAAGAAACATTCAGTCCTGTCAACTATGCCATCAACAGTTTTCTGGCATCATTGCCGGGGAACACACTAAAATTACATCAGAAGATTATTCCCCGCCAACTCTTTCATCACCAATCACTGACCAAAATAACAAAAACATCGTATAAGAAATATGTAAATGTGCAGAAATGCTGATGAATAAAGGGTGAATAAAATGATACCAGAGTCTCATCATTCTCTATCCTGCACACGTAGAACTGAGGAATCTCAATGAACTCGTCAGCATGCAATTCCCTTATCACATCCTTATATAGAGCGAAACATATAGAATTCATGTCAGAAGCATTGTAATCTATTGGGTAGTCAAGTATGGTTTTCTCCAGGGACGGCTTGCATAAATGTATAATCTGTTGACACTCTAATCAAATAGAATAAGAAATTAAGTTTGAAAATTATAAACTACCCAATGTGTAATTAACTAACTAAAATACCAGAGTTGTGAACCCAAGGTTTGATAGCATTGTTTGCGTCAGTCACTTCACATTAAACCGTGATGCCCTTCATCATATGTGAATGTGACAACATCATCTTGTTCGATGGCATAGGCTTCACAATATGCTGTCCAGTGCGGTCCAGAGATAAAACTCCTAAAAAATGACCATTGCCACTGCAAATACACTGTTTCCACGTAGAAGTAATATGTATCTTCATGTCCACACTTAGCAACAATCCAGTTCTTACGAGGGCCAACAGCCATGCTCTCTATACGATTTTTGAAACTACATGGCATAACTTACATTCAATAAAAATATAACCGAACACAATAAGAACATTAAACACATAATGGCATTCACTCGATTTGAAACGCAACACTTTCAATTTGTTGTTGACAAAGGAAGTTGTTCATAATGATTCTAAAAGTTTTGGTACGGTGGGTGATTCTACCACAGAATGGCAGTTCGTAAAGGCAAATAGAATAGTCTGCTTCATCCATTTCCTCTTTCAAAAAGCAATAACAAAAGAAATTTAGAAACTAGGGTTTTTTCACCATTTCGAAGAAACATACAGAGGCATACGGAAAATATAATTTACTTTATAAATGTCGCTAGACTACCTGGCCTCTGAGGCCATCCTCAGATCGAAACGCACCGGCTACGTCCGATTCGATTGCACATTATTTTTACCTCTCCCGCTTTGGACAGCAGCCGTTCGATGCGGTTGTTTCATTTTTCACTTCTTGCTTTGTTGAATGGGTCAATGACGGGTGGGGCTCGCTGCGCATGGGGTCGACAACTCAGGCCACGAAATCATGTCATCTGCGTTGCTGATTTTGGCCTGCTCGGTGGGTGGAAAGCGCCCCGCGGTGAAAACCTAGACCCAATCCCCTTCCTCCCATCATGAGCCAATCCCTTTCCTCTCTCGTTATGCGCCGCCAGCACCGGCGAACGCATCTGCGTGCATCCAAGCTGCACCGTCGGGGACAAGGAGGCGACCAAGGGTGGCGAGGGAGGAGCAGCCTCACCGGCTCGGCCTGTGGATTTGGTGCCAGCGGACTTAGGCCAATCCCCGTTCGTCTCTCCTTCCCCAATCTCTTCCTTCCCAGCCGGCTCTCTCGTCCACCCGCTGCCGCCGCCTCTTCCCTCTCGCTCCCACCCCGCGACCTCACCACCGAGGCGACATCGTCTCCAAGCTCCACTGTGATGCATGTAAAATGCATACATGAACTTTGCATTATAATTCTCATATTTCAATCATATTTGCATCATATAAGGGTTATATCATTGTTTTATAAAGATTTCGGGGATAATTCACAGTTTCCCCATTTATTTGGAATTAACCCTGCACTGGCAGAAAACCCTATTTTCTATATTTTGATGTTTCAGGGACCCAAACGACGTCCAAATGAGCTGAAAATTTACGGGAATTATTATTTTGGAAGGAGCATATTTAGGAGCGAAAGAAGTCAACAAACGGAGGCTGGAGGATCAAGATAGAGGGTCCCACGCGGCTACAGTACCAGGCCGCGTGGGCCCACCTATTTTAGCCCTCGTGGCCCCGTTTGCATCGATCCTTCCCTCAGAAGCTTCCTCGTGACCTAAAACCGACTATAAAAATAGTCCCCCGACGTTTTCCAGAAGGAGGCGGTGGAGAAACACAAAACCAGAAACAGGGAGGCAGAAGGCTACCGCCGGAGAAGATTGGAGGGGGGAAACGTCGCCAGAATCCACCTTCGGAGGGCTCCACCCCCCTCCGGCGTGATCATCATCAACATCTACAGCAAGATTGTCTCCACTCCGGGCTGCACCTCTTCATCAACCTCTCCATCAAGCTTCTCATCTCCATGATGAAGGGGGAGTAGTCTCCCTCGGGGCTGAAGGCTCATGCCGGTAGCTATGTGGTTTATCTCTCTCTCCCATGGTGTAATCTTTATGTGATCCTGAGCTTTGTAATCTAGTTGAATCCATAGATGGTACTCTTCTTTATCTTATGAATTATGCTACTCAAGTGGTTTTATTGATGTGATTGCCGGAGTCACCTTTGTCTCATGGTGTGAAGTTGACAGTGTGTGCACCGTGTGTGGCTCTTAGGCTAAAGATTACATGAATACTTATCATGAGTTGTTATTTGTGGTAGATGTCTCTATGAAATTGTGGTGTTTGTCTAGTACTATTTAGGGAACTCAAGTTCGTAGTGTGGGGTTCCCTAGATGTGGAATGCGACTTTAAGGTGTGCTTTTATAGCCCTACACAGTGGATTGGTGTTCTTTATCCAACCAGAAATTAATTCAGAGTAGCACAATGAGGAGGAATTATCTATTTATTCAATTATATTATTATTGTTGAGAGTGTCACTAGTGAAAGCATGATCCCTAGGCCTTATTTCCAAAGCACCGTTTACATCTTTGTCTTGTCCTCTTGCATTAAAGAGGATTGGGACACTTTCACACTCTTGTTCCCTTGTCTTGTCCTCTTGCATTAAAGAGGATTGGGACACTTTCACACTCTTGTTTTGTTACATTAAACTTCCATCCATTAAATCAACTATCTTGTTCTTTAAACTTGTTTAGTGCATAATCAACTAAAACTTGTGACACTTTAGTTGTAGGGAATAGATAACTTTTCCTTCTTGCTCCTGCGGATCGATACCTTACTTCCACATTGAGAGGTGCTACAGTGATCCCCTGCTCTTGGGGGTTATCAAGCACTTTTCTGATGCCGTTGCCGGGGAGCGTAGCGCTTAAGTTTCTATTCTTGTTTACACTAGATTTTTACTTTCAGTTTTGCATTTAGTTTAGTTTTACTTTCAGTTTTGCATTTATCAAAAACCCAAAAAAAAATTAGAAAATGGAAAACAACAAAAAATTAGAGAGCTTTATAAAATTTATCTTGAAATTGGTCATGATGCTTTTGAAGAGAAAATTAAAAAACCTATGGAACTTTATTTGCATAACAATCATGCTAGTAGCAATGCTATTAGCATGAATTCTTTGAACACCATTATTCCTAATGCTATGGAAAAGTCTAAGCTTGGGGAAACTAGTTAATATGAAAATCATCTTTTTAGTTCCCCAGCTTTGGAGAAAAAAATCTGCTCTGATAATACTTTGTCTCCTATATGTGACAATTCTAAGGATACTTGTGATATTCTAAAACCACCTACTGAAAATATTCCTTTTGAAATACCTATAGAATATATTAAAATGGTTATGGATGAATGTTATGCAGGGGATGGAACAATCCATCCACATGATCACTTGTTGAAATTTACAGAACTTTGTGAGCTGTTTAAGGTTGCAGGTTTATCTAGGGAAGATGTCATGAGGAAATTATTTCCATTTTCAATTAAGGGCAAAGCAAAGAAGTGGTATAGGATGCTGGATGATCCCCCGTCGAATTGGAAAGAACTTGAATCTCTCTTTTAATCTAAGTTTTATCCTCTTCATGAAGTGCATCTAGATAGGTGTTACATTTTCAATTTTTATCCTCATAATAGAGAAAGCATTGCTCAAGCTTGGGGAAGACTGAAAACATTAATCCTGAAATGTCCTAACCATGAGATTCCAAAGAAATAATTATTACTAATTTTTATGCAAGGCTTTCTGGTCATTACAAGGAATATCTAGATGCCTGTTCAGGAGGTTCTTTCACAAGCAAGAAGGTTGAAGCTAAACGGGATCTTCTTGAAACAATTCAACGCAATACTGAAGATTGGGATAATGACAAAGGTAAAGAATCAGGTATAAACTATAAGTATGATTGCATTGAGTCTTTCAGTAAAACTACTAGTTTCCATGAGCTCAGTGCTAAATTTGGTCTTGATTCTCAAATTATTGTTGATTGCTGTAAAACTTTTGCTTCTCATATTTATATTCCTAAAGAGAATTGGGACATGTATCATGAACCTTCTAAAGACACTTGCTTGGAAACCGAAACTGTTATTGATGATTGCAATAAACATGCTCAAACTTCTGAAAGTACTATTTCCTATAAGCATGTTAATTATTGTGGAGCACTTAGACCTTGTGAAAAGAATAAAATCAAAGAGGAATATTGTATTCATCATAGGAATGAAAAAACTACAACATGGTACAGAGCTCTAAGTGATCTTGCTAAAAAGGTTTGTGACACCTATCCTTTTATTTGTGAACTTTGCAATGAAGAGGGTCATTTCAAATTCCAATGCTCAGGTTCTAATATGAGTACTGCGAGAGACTTTTGTGATAACATGATCACTCCTAATCAGCATGATGAACTTACATTATTTTTGGGGTGTGAAGAGTTATCAAGAAAAACTTCTTCATTAGATATGAGTGCTTTTGATATGAATAGCGTGTTGCATGGATGTTATCTCTATTGTGTTAATAATTGCCATGACAACACTTACATTCAAAATATCATAAAAGATGGAATGGCTTTACCAAAATATGAAAGGACTAATGTTTGTTTTACTCTTACTAATGAAAAGGAGGAATCCTCCCTAGTTGCTCCTATTATAGTGGCTGCTGATGAGTCTGAATTCGATGATGATCCTATGCATGTTACTTATAGTAGTGATAATGATTGGGAAAAGCACACTACTTTTGATATTGAAAATCTTTTTGGTACCAATTCTGAAAATAATGATGTTATTAATTGTTATACTATTAGTACTATCCATGTTCCCTCCAATGATGATATGGAAAGCTCTAAGCTTGGGGATGAGGTGTTTGAAAATCCTTTTGCTACTGATGATTATATATTTGAAACCTCTCCTTCTAGTAAAAATGATGAAGAATATGGTTTGGACATGCTATATGATAATTCTTTAGATGATGGTCCTATGCTTATTGATAATCCTCCATGTTTAGTTGTTACTACCTTATGTGGGGATAAAAATGATATACTTGCTGTTTGTGACAATACTCTCACTCATGAGAGTCCTACTTTGTTTTTGAATCCTCCTGATTACACTATAGAGGAGAAAAATTATTATGATCATGATATGCCTCCTATATATGATGATTACAATGATGATTATGAATGTTTTACTCCCACTATTACTAATGAGAAGGATTTTACTTATGTGGAGAGTAATAATAATACTTTTATGCATGTGAATCATGACAAGAATGCTTTATATGATACTTATGTTGTTCAGTTTGTTCATGATGGCACTGAAATTTATTATGAGAGAGGGAAACATGTCTCTAAATATCTCAATAATACTATGTTTCCTCTCTTTATGTTGAAGGTTTTAATGTTGCACTTGCTTTACCTTCCTATGCTAATTACTATATGCTTCATTGATTTATTTTCTTACAAGATCCCAATGCATAGGAAGTGGGTTAGACTTAAATGTGTTTCATATTTTTCTCTTGATGCTCACCTTTGCGTTTCAATTCTTATTCCTATGTGAGCATCATTAAAACTATCATGGCTGTCCAGAAAACAGATTCCTAAGCTTCACTGAGAAAAATGTTAAAAATCACAGAAGAGGAATTTTGACCTGATATTTTATGACAGAATTATTCAGCTATTAATACACATTTCATTAGTTCAAAGTTTTCTGATTTGAGCAACGTAAGTGCCTCTGAAAATTCACTCTTTACGGGCTGTCCAGTTTTTGACAGATTCTGTCTTTATTTTGCATTACTCTCATTACTTGTGTTTTGTGTGGTTCTATTGATCAAAGAGCAATGCACAAACATAGTAATATTAGCTAATGTTTAGAATAAACTCATGATATGTCTTTGCTATACCTTTGGAGATTTAATTTATGGAGAAACTAACCCCTCTAATCAAGTTTTATGATGAGTTATGTGTGAAGAGAACTTTCAAGTGGAAGAGTTGAGGGTGATAAACAAAGATCAAGAGGGACAAACACTCAAGCTTGGGGATGTTACCCCTAAGCTCACCCTACATACAAGAATTTAAGCTTGGGGATGCCAAGCCACCTCACTCCAACCATCTTGATACCAAGTAAGTAAGCCTAGCTATATGGCTATAAAGAAAGCGCTTTACGGGAGGCAACCCGGTTGTTTTTATTTTCGATTTTCTTTGTGTCCTCTTGCTGTAACAAGAGACTTAGTTTTTAGTTTAGTTTCTAGAATTTTTAATAAAGTGCCAAGTTTTACCCATTTTGGTTTGAGAAAGTTGTTATTTTGCATGCGGAGATTTCATTGCAGCACAGGTCAGTGCACGGTTTGATTTTTAATTATTATTATGTAACTCCGAATGAGCTGATATTTTTACTGTAACTGCAACTTTTCATCCTCTGTATGCCTGAATTTTTTAGAATTTTTAAACATGTGTAAGTCAGGTAGAAAAGTACGTTTTTTCTGCTGTCAGTTTTCTGGATAGATTCTGTCCAATATTGTTTGATGCATGTTTTGAACTTTTAACTTGAATCTTGTTGATCTAATTGAGTTTATTAATAGGCATATAACATTATACACTTCTGGATATTCACATGAATTTTTGTCTTAGGATTATAAGCAGCAAGTAATGCATTTGTCTATCACTACTAATGTCACCTCACAGAAAAGAAATGGGAGAATCAGTGTTTTGAAGTTTTTTTCACAGGGATTGGAGGAGATGCACCATGAGTTATCCAAGGATGGTGAAAACCATAAGCTTGGGGATGTGGAGAACATCCCCACTGAACCAACACACTCTCGGTTTGCACACGTCTAACTTCTGTTTTTCTATCAATGCACTTTATCGCATAAACTTGGAGCGTCTTTTATTTGTTTGTTATGTTAGTCTAGTTTTTATTTTTGTGAGACCACCACACTAAAATTTATATATGAGAAAGCTACTGGAAATATGGGTTGAAATATCTTGCATGCTTTTATTGTATTGGGAAAAGGGATGTCTAAGTTGATTTTTAATGACACATATAGTTGCATGATTCATGAGCTTGTTAATGAGTAATAATTTGCAAATGCTTTATCATGAGCTATCTTTTATTCATGTTTTGATGCTGTATGTTATTTCACCTTGTTTGACATGAATTAGTTAGTTCTATGGACACTCATGCATGCATCTAGATGGTCATCTTTCTCCCTTTTGCTAGCCCAAAAATTCCAACAAGTAAAAACTTGTTTCCAACACCTTCAACCAAAGTTTTCCAGTGAGTCCACCATATCTGCCTATTAGCTTAATGCTATTCCTGGTATGTTTATCATGTTATTTGTATTATCTATACCTCTAAATGAAAATGATTATGTTATTTATTGTAAGAGAGGCAATTTGCTATACACATGGGTAGCTACACACCCTCCCCCTGGCTGACATGTGTCCTCTGGTCAACGTTCGTTAGTACCCCCACCAAGCCCCTAAGCACAGCGTGCATCTTCTATTAGTTGTAAGCTCAGTACTATCTAGTTGTTTGAATTCAAACAATGGACCCGCCTAAGCTTTCACGAGTGGGGACGAGCATAAGCGATGTAAGTGAATGTCTTCTCTCCGTGGAAATTGTTTGGTTCTTTGAACAGTACATTAGGTCAACTTGCATAATTTACTGTTAAGACATACTGTTCTCACAAACTGTTCATAGACACTGTTAGCTGGTTCTGTAGCTGTGACTTGGTCTGCATGTTCGTACATACTTAAAAACAATGTTCGTAAACACTGTTAGCTGGCCCTGTAGCGTTTGGTTCTTAATGCATGGTGGTAGGTACTGTTCAACACTGTTCGTACACACTGTTAGCTGGCCCTATAGAGTTTCTACGGATTACTAATGCTCTGTTCGTAAGTGTGCATGCACTCTATGATTATATATACGAAGGAGAAGATGATGGGATGGGGTTGCTGGGGTGTGAATAAAGAAAGAATTAGGCGTGAAGATTCCTCGCGTACCCGTGACAAGTTTGGCGCCATTTTTTTGGCGGGAGGGTAAAAAATGGAATAATCTGTAGCGCGTGAACGGTTCACAGGCTGATGGCTAACTACTGCCACGCGAATTATTGGCGAATGGGACAAAGGGAGTACAGAAAACGTTTCGGCCGGCGGGTGACAGGGTCAAAGATGCTACAGGGGATGCACGAATCTAGACTATGATCGAACGGCATTGGGAGGGTGCGTAGCTACCCATGTGTATAGCAAGTCATTCTTGTTTATTGTAATGGGAAAAGTTAGTTAAAAAGCTCTCGCGAACTTGATGCACACTTTAATTTTATTGCATTCAATAAAGTTGAACCATTGTGATTAATATTATGATGATAGTGGCTTGATAAATGTTTAAGGTTGGGAGCTAGCCAATATATGCTGTCACATGCAAAGCTTTCAACATGTTCCATCATTTATTTAGTTGATATCATGTACTTTTGTTTATGGATGCCTATCATGATGAAATAATTTGGAAATAGAGTTAAGTTTAAATGAATTTGTATAAATGGTTAGAGAGAAACCTGGGCCGCTAATCTAAGCCATGCATCATTCATGGTGGAAATTTACTTACATGCTATTTTGAACTCTCTGTGATACACCTTACAATAAAAAGCTATATCAAGTGGTAAATAAAGTGGGTGTTGAGATTGTTCATTATGTTTGTTTGTCTTGTTGTTTTGATGTGGGCTTGATCCATATCATGGCACAAGAGGTACCCCAGAGGAGACTCTTGATGATACCATTATTACTTACAATGATAGATAACTTAAACTTGATTTGTTTCCTAAGTTGAGTAATCATAGTGTAGGTACTTGTATTCAAGGGGCATGAGACATCTAACCTTTACTTTATCAAGGCCACTACTCATATTTGCTTTCACATTTAACTTTAATCATTCAAGATGCTATGATAGGGGAATGAGAGCTTAACACCAAGTATTACCATTGCAACCAATAAATTAAGTAGAATAGTTTGGAGGATAGATGAAACTCATGCATGTTTGACCTCTACTCATTTATACATCTTTTCCAAAGTGTCCACCTTTTATATTCAGATTTTCGTCTACACTCTATGGACCACAAGTATGCAAAAGGAAGAACGTCCAGATTACTATCTTTTATGTTACACTTTGTGAACTATCATTGAACATCCTTGCATTGATACTTGATATCACTTTATAAACTGTTTGCATATTGCTACTTCTTTGAATAATGAATCATTTGACTTTATGTAGTAGTAGCAATCATATTTTATATCCATGTTGTTATTATATTGCCAAGTTCATGTTAGTTTTATCACTTTCATACTCGAGGACGAGCATGAGTTAAGCATGGGGATGTTGATGCATGTAAAATGCATACATGAACTTTGCATTATAATTCTCATATTTCAATCATATTTGCATCATATAAGGGTTATATCATTGTTTTATAATGATTTCGGGGATAATTCACAGTTTCCCCATTTATTTGGAATTAACCCTGCACTGGCAGAAAACCCTATTTTCTATATTTTGATGTTTCAGGGACCCAAACGACGTCCAAATGAGCTGAAAATTTACGGGGATCATTATTTTGGAAGGAGAAGATTTAGGAGCGAAAGAAGTCAACGAACGGAGGCTGGAGGACCAAGATAGAGGGTCCCACGCGGCTACAGTACCAGGCCGCGTGGGCCCACCTACTTTAGCCCTCGTGGCCCCGTTTGCACGTTCCTTCGCCCAGAAGCTTCCTCGTGACCTAAAACCGACTATAAAAATAGTCCCCCGACGTTTTCAGAAGGAGGCGGCGGAGAAACACAAAACCAGAAACAGGGAGGCAGAAGGCTGCCGCCGGAGAAGATCGGAGGGGGGAAACGCCGCCGAAATCCACCTCCGGAGGGCTCCACCCCCCTCCTGCGTGATCATCATCAACATCTGCAGCAAGATCGTCTCCACTCCGGGCTGCACCTCTTCATCAACCTCTCCATCAAGCTCCTCATCTCCATGATGAAGGGGGAGTAGTCTCCCTCGGGGCTGAAGGCTCATGCCGGTAGCTATGTGGTTTGTCTCTCTCTCCCATGGTGTAATCTTTATGTGATCCTGAGCTTTGTAATCTAGTTGAATCCCTAGATGGTACTCTTCTTTATCTTATGAATTATGCTACTCAAGTGGTTTTATTGATGTGATTGCCGGAGTCACCTTTGTCTCATGGTGTGAAGTTGACAGTGTGTGCACCGTGTGTGGCTCTTAGGCTAAAGATTACATGAATACTTATCATGAGTTATTATTTGTGGTAGATGTCTCTATGAAATTGTGGTATTTGTCTAGTACTATTTAGGGAACTCAAGTTGGCAGTGTGGGGTTCCCTAGATGTGGAATGCGACTTTAAGGTATGCTTTTATAGCCCTACATAGTGGATTGGTGTTCTTTATCCAACCAGAAATTAATTCAGAGTAGCATAATGAGGAGGAATTATCTATGTATTCAATTATATTATTATTGTTGAGAGTGTCACTAGTGAAAGCATGATCCCTAGGCCTTATTTCCAAAGCACCGTTTACACCTTTGTCTTGTCCTCTTGCATTAAAGAGGATTGGGACACTTTCACACTCTTGTTCCCTTGTCTTGTCCTCTTGCATTAAAGAGTATTGGGACACTTTCACACTCTTGTTTTGTTACATTAAACTTCCATCCATTAAATCAACCATCTTGTTCTTTAAACTTGTTTAGTGCATAATCAACTAAAACTTGTGACACTTTAGTTGTAGGGAATAGATAACTTTTCCTTCTTGCTCCTGCAGATCGATACCTTACTTCACATTGAGATGTGCTACAGTGATCCCCTGCTCTTGGGGGTTATCACACTATCGGGGACAAGGAGGCGAGCAAGGGCGATGAGGGAGGAGCAGCCTCACGGGCTTGGCCTTGGATTCGGCGCTGGTGGACTCTTCTGCACGGGTAAGCCCCCCCCCCCCTCTTCCTCCAAAGGCATCACACCTCTCTCGCGTCTCTCTCTCATTTTCCCTCTCTGTCGACAGATCAGACCACGCGTGAGCCGTCAGGGGCGCTGTCTGCGTGATGGCGCTGCTTCCTAAGTTCCATGGACGGTGCTTCTTCGTCCACCAGTGGGGATGAGCCGGAGGAGTGGTCGAAGTGGCCTTGATCTGAGGAGAAAAGAAGAGACCCATGTGAAATCGAGCATATTCGCGGTGGACCACAACCTCTCGGCAGGAGCGCGCAGCTTGGGAAGTGGCACACGCGTCGAGCGACGACGGCCACGGCTGAGACGCCTAGGTGAGCTTCTCTCTCTCTCTCTCTCTCTCTCTCTCTCTCTCTCTCAGCTTTGCAGCGAGTGGGGATTGGAGAGTGCAGAAAAGGCGGCTCGGCTGCAGCTTTCTTCTCCACATCGGGAAGCCTGGCTGCAGCTCCCTTCCCCTCGTGTTGACGCTGCTAAAAAATGCATCTGATCTGCATATATATATTTGATGTGTATTGGCTTTTTTCATGGTCATATACTTCATATATGCATATTTGGAGTTCTGAATTGATTTGTCCTTAAAACAGCTGATGTTGATGTTGATTTGCTACTGGCTTCGCAGGTTTGACATGAATTTGAGCAAGGAAAGATTAACTGGAAGGTGATCTTCTTCACAGCTTGACATGGATTTGACCATTACTCTAAAACTGTTGTGTTGTAGGAGGTTGAATTTGCCATCTATAATTTTGTATGTAGTTTAGTTCTGTGCTGAAAATGGTAGCTAATTGTTGTGCTCATGGAGTGCTTGATTAATTGTTTGCAGGAACTTCTGATGGTGGAAAGATTTCAAATGCATCATTTGTTTTATCTCTGTTGATGCTCTGATGTCGATAACAACAAGAACAGGGAATGGTATGATCCACATCTCTGAATTGGTGACTGCCTTTGCTTGAACTCTGTACAGCCCCAGTTTGGTACTGTAAAATTTGAAGCAAATTTTCACTTTTGCATTGCACTTGCATCATGGCATACATATTTAAATTGCTAAGTGTAATCAAGCAACAATTGGAAAACGTACATTAAAAAGGAAGCAAAACCCTTCCCAATTTTTCCAAACCAAATGCATTGCTCAAATTGGCAAAACAAATTATTCTTGAACTTCAATTTGTCTAGGAAGTTCCAATGTTCAAAAATATAGTTATGTTGCAAATGCAAATAGTTTGCCAAGAAAAATAATAACAGGAAGACATCAAATTGGTTAATTTGAATTTTTTAAATCAATCAAAACAGTTCAACAATTCAAAATAGAAATATGGGATCTTCACTATGGTATGGGGAGCCTCCCTGAAAATTTAATAATTTTTGAAAAGGTTTAAGTACCCCAATTAAATGGATTTGGTTGCTGCCTTTAAAAGAAGAAAATCAGAAAAGGGAAAGCAGTGTAGGGGGGTTTTTCGCAAAAGTGTCTTCATCCCTGTTGCCATGCTCCCCCTGCGCCACGCCATCGAGCTCCCCCTGGTGGATAAGAACGCCACGCGACACCCACCTGCCCCTCACTCACTCGTTCCCCTCATTTTCCTCCGTTCCTTTCCCGAAACCCTAAGACCTAGCTCCATGGCCGTCGTCGACCCGCCGACGTCCCTCACGCGTCGCCATTGCTAGAGACCACCCTGAGCAGATCGAAGCGGGGCAAAAGATCCACCACCTCCCCCTCTGCCTCCTCGCCCGCGGAATCGAGCCTCGGAGCATGGAGTCATCGCCATCATCCTCGTCTTCCTCCGCTCCGGCCGCCACGCGTCGAGCTAGATTGCCGGCAGTGCCAGCCTTCCCCTTCACCCCGCGACCGCACACGCCTCAAGGGTGAGCTGTCGATCCTCCTGGACCTCTTTGTCCTCCTGCTCCTTCCCTAGTTCCCCGTACCTGACGAGCTTGTGCTCGGCAANTAGTTCATAGTGCCGCTGTAGCTCGCCGCTGGCCGCCGCCGGTCGACGTTGTTCGCGTCGCTCCGGCGACCATTAGGTAGCGGCGCCACCGTAGTTTAGTTACCCGTTGTCCAGCACGTCGAATGCGCACAGTAGCACGTCCCCACATGTCGTTGTCCGTCGAGAGCGTGCTCGCCATGGTGGTGGTCACCGCACGCGCGCGCCGGTCGTGGCCTCGGCTCGGTCAAATCGTTTCGTCGGTAGTACCGGCGTAGAGCCGGAAGTACCCCGTGAGTTGTTTCGGTACTGGATACCTTCTGTTAATTTCCGGAAGTGGCTCGGAAGTTGCTCCGGAAGTACCGACTTGTCCGGTACTACCGGGCAGTTAGCCGGAAGTACCGACCGTAAGTTGTTTTGGTACTGGATACCTTCTGTTTATTTCCGGAAGTGGGTCGGAAGTTGCTCTGGAAGTACCGACTTGTCCGGTACTACCGGGCAGTTAGCCGGAAGTACCGACCGTGAGTTGTTTCGGTACTGTATACCATCTGTTAATTTCCGGAAGTGGCTCGAAAGTTGCTCCGGATGTACCGACTTTCCCGGTACTACCGGGCAGTTTTCCGGCAGTACCGACTCAACTAATTAATATTTGGGAAAATCATAACTTAATAAATATTGATTCAAATTTTGCAAATGATATATCAAAATGATTAGCAAATAAAAGGCTATCTAGTTATGTTAATTTCACAGCATGACAACCACTTTTCCTTTGATGTGATTTCCGAAATGGTTAAAAGGATTAAATTTGAATAACCATTTAATTCACCATTTATTCATCGTTAATCGGAAAATTGCAAATGATATACCAAAATGATCAGCAGAGCAATACCTATCCAATAATGTCATTTCCATGCATATTTAAACCACATTTTAGTACTGTAATAGTTCATAAGCAATGTGGTCATTGAATTAAACATGGGGTTGTTTCCAAATAATTGCTCCAATTATTTTGGCACTCCATTTAAATTGTTAGCTAAATTATAAATGATGATATCAGTGCATAAACTTGACATGTCATCATGATTGTGCATTTCACCCTTTGTATTCCTGTTATTTATTTGTTCTCCTGTTATTATTTGTGTATCGGTAGATTCAGGAGTCGAGGTTCCCCCACCATACCTCGATGATCCTTGCTATCAGCCCCGTCAGCAAGGCAAGAGATAACCTAACCTTCTATGCTTATCTCATCCTATTGTTTTACGAAAGTATTTTCTCCACCATAATATTGCATTCGATTCCAATGTCAATTTTGTTCGGTGGTTAGAGTAACCTATTAATTGCATAGTTCCCTACACCATTACATGTTTTCCCTCCTATTATCCATAGGTTTGATGTGTTGGCCTGAGTTAATTCAATTCTGCTGAATATATGCTTAGCTATGCTTAGCCATGCTTAGTCGAATGCTTAGTCGTCCGGTGATTATTTCCATGCTTGTGAAGTTGATGGAATGTTCGGACAAGGTGGAAACTTGTGGTACTTAATAAAAATACTTAAAGGCTTGGATGAGTTCCATCGGGGTTGGTGGTGTTTTGTCTCATTCTTGCCACCTAGGTGCGAGTTCTTTACCTCTTGAACCAAGACGAGCGTACTTCCATCGGTGGGGGTATGGGCCCCTTACTAACCGAATAACTTGTGCGGGCGTATCCAAGGGTCCCCTAGTTTGCGCTTTCCATTTGCGTGTGAGTTGCAGGTGGATGAAGGCGCGATGAGGACGGTGGTGTTTAGGATGTGGCGATGGGGGCAGGGTGTTGAAATAGGCACTGAACATATCCTGTCGTCATGATGATCCTTGGATAGTCTCATGCGAGGTAAAGGTTTAACCGCGCCCACTCTGCCGGCTTTCCCCGGAAGAGAGCTAATCGGGCAAGCCGGATGGTACCGATGGCTAAAAATAGTACACCCGTGCAGGGTTTAATCTTTTCGAAAAGCCGTGTCCACGGTTATGGACGACTTGGGAATGGATGATAAGATCATAGAAAACCTGAACTTAATTAAATTTTGGCAACATGTGTTAAAAGGTTCATTTCCTCGAGGGTGATTCGAGGGAGTGCCTTGGTGGAGATGAGTGGTGGATTCTGGATACTGTTGGTTCAATGTGAACTAACGAATGAAAGTTACTATCTTATCCCCTTGTGAAAAACCTTCTGAGTAGTCGATGCCATGAGTCATGTCTTTAAAAAAGGAAAACTAGCTTTATGCAAAACAACTACTATACAGCTTTGCAGCCAATCATTTGAGCATATATAGCTCTAGTAACCTTGCGAGTATGTCGTACTCAGCCTTGCTTTGTTGATTATCATTGTTTCAGAGGAGGACGTCACCGACCAGGAAGGTGGGTTCTTTGTTGACATCGACGAGTAGTCTGGGGTTCCCAGGTGGCAGCTTGGGACGTTACGGAACAGGCTGGCTGGGATATGTTATTGTAGGCCTCTTAGGCCATAATTTGGATCATATTGTTTAGACAACTAAATTTGCTTCCGCATGATGTAATGTTGGATCTGTGACCTCTGATGTGTAATTTGCTATCTTTCTCATTATATGAGTTGAACTATGATCTCTTTGTGTCATAGTGTCTGTGATGTGCCAGATGTTCTGCAGTCTTGATCTCTCTATTATGCATTGATAGCTATGCCAGTGATCATGGCATGATTGAGGTGTTGCGTTGCCGATGATCCATTCCGAGCACGCCTGCCAAAGGTTTTGTCCTGGGAGTGGTAACCCCAGTAACCTTCGATTGTGTAGCATGGCCTGTGGGTTACATAGCATCTCTGTATAATTTCGGGGTCGGGGCGCTACACTTAATCTATTCGGCATAGTGTCTACTATTCATGAACATAGTGTTGCTATTCATCAACAGTGTTCTTCCATCAAGCATTGTGTTGCTATTCATCAGCAGTGTCCGGTTGTCTCGTCGGCGTGTGTCCGATGGAACGCGGTGGTTGACTTCTCTCTACAAATGATCCGGTCGGCAGATGGCCAGCCGGCCAAGTCTCCAGCCGGCCAAGCCTCCAGCTGACCAAGTCCGGCAGCCGGCCGAAGTCAAGTAGCCAGCCAGATGCTTCATCTTGATTTGCTTGTCTTTATCTTGTCAAGTCATGGACTTTGGTATATCAGGGGATCACCCTGCCGACAAAATATGAGTCACGTATCCGATAATACAAGAAACGTAGTAACCGTTCCTTAGACCGTGAGACAATAATCCTAACACTACCATCGGACGATGCCTTGACTGTATACCCGTCACACCATAACAGGGTGATCATAAAGGTGCAGCTCAGATATGCGAAGGTGGTATGTTGAGAAGTATGTGTCAAGAGGCGGGATTTGGGCATCCGCGTGACGAACATATACCTCTGGGCCCACTCGGTGAGATTAAATCAAAGCCTTGCAAGCATGTGACTAGTTCACAGGGATGTAATAACACGGAGACGAGTAAATGAGTTTTGTCGGGTAGTGAGATGGGATCTCGAATAAAACAAGTATCGAGGAACGCACAGGGGCCATCATGGGTTTCCAGATCCCTTTGTTGGTCAATTGATCGGAGAGGGGTCTCAATCATGGCTGGAGCGATCCCGAACTGTAGGATCGCACACTTAAGGGTAGACGATGCTTAGGGATAGTTGCGACACCGAAGGAATAAGAGAGACAAGCTCCGGAATTGTTTTCGTGATTTTTTCGTAGTGTACGGAGGGGTTCCGAGATTGTGTCGGAACAAGAGAGAGGCATCCGATGGAGATCGGAGAACATCGAAAAGGTATTCGGTGTGAGAGGAATTAAATAATATGTATTTAATATTAATTAGAGTAATTAATAATTAAATATATTTATTTAATTAAAATAAAAGGCAGCCCCTTTATTGGGCCTCACCGAAGGGAGGTCCAAGAGGGGGGGTGCAACCTTTGGAGGAGGGGCCGGACGCACCCCCTAGTGGGCTGCCCACATGGGGCCCATGGGGGGCCGGCGCACCCACCTTGGCCGGCCACCATGTGGGATTAGTCCCACATGGCTAAGCCAAGGGGGTTGGCTTCCCCCTTCCCACTATATAAGGAGGCCCTCCCCTCTCCTTTTTGGTGTCGGCACAGTGGAAACCAGGGTACCACGGGCCGGCCTGCCAGGGCCCACGAGATTCTTCAGAAGATTTCGCTAAGGACCAGGCTCTCCAAGCCTGGCGAGCCTCGCGAGGGTTTTTTCCTCGCGAGGGACCTCTTCTCCTCGCCGAGGGTTTTTCTCCCTTGGCGAGGGATCTCTCCTCGAGAAGGCGTCTCGGATGCCACCAGCAATTCTGCTAAGGACCAAGCCGAAAGGCTCGGCGAGGCTTTTTGCCTCGTGAGGCTTCTCTCCTCTCGAAGCCAGCTCTGCCTCCTCGGCAGAGCGCACATGGGCTCTGCATTCTCTGCAGAGTGACGACCGCGCCAGCGCGCGGTGACAGCAGCGCTCCAGTTGCCATTCTGATGTATAAAGGAGTCAACAAAGCAGCACCAAGCAAAGCGGACAATGAATATTGCCACTTTGGTGATAAGGGAACCGTCTGCAGCTACGCTCCAAGGGCGACGTCACCGTGGGACCCGTTCCACCTCCGCAGTGCCAGCCCACCGTCCTGGTTGGCCGGTGGCCTTTTTCAGCTTTGGTGACGCCGCTCCCCTGCCGTGGACCGCGTCCATGGACTCTACCTTTATGGTGGACTCTACCTTTATTGTGCACCGCACCTCCTCCTTCGTCACCATGTGGTAGCCCTTCCCGCCCAAATGTTTGGGCGGAAGAGGCCCGAGACACCTATAAAAGGAGGGGGAGCATGTTTGGGCAAGGGGTTCGCATTCTGGGTTCACAAGTTCACCATCTTGGAGCTCAGACAAAACCCTAGACATTGTAGCCACCTCGAGCTCGCCAAGCTCACTCTGTACTGAAACCTCTCCAAGCAAGTGCAATACAACTCGAAGCAGGACGTAGGGGTTTTACCTCACCTAGAGGGCCCTGAACCTGGGTAAGACCGTGCGTCTATCTCTGCAGTGTTGTCCCGCAGCGAGTCCGACGAGCACCGTTGCCGGAGCACGTTGAGGGTTGTTTGATTCCGCGTTTAGCCCCTTACTCGATCCTTCGTGAGACACACCCAGTTCCTGGGACAATTCTCCGACATTTGGCGCGCCAGGTAGGGGGCTGAGCGCATCTTCAACCTCGACACCGCCATGGCCGGCCCTTCTCGCGCCGAACGACTCGCTCGCCGGACGGCCAGCGCCGCCACCGCTCCTCCTGCCGGCAACCCGCGTGGCCGCCCACGCGGGAGCGCCGCTCCGGCGCGCCGCGTTGACCCCGAGCCCCGCATCGAGCACCCGGAGGACGACGACATCGACCACGCTGAGGACGACCTCGGCGAGGAGGAGGCCTCCTCCCTGCACCCGTCGCAGGACCGTGCTGCCTCCTCGCTGGGCCGCCCTGCGCCCAGCCCGGCGACTGCGCTTCTCATGGCGCAGGAGCTGCTGCAGTACCGTCCCACGCCGGAGGCTCAGGAGGCCTGGCTCAACCGCGTCTCCGAACTCATCGGCGCCGCTCGCGCCGCCGCACCTGCACCGTCTCGTTCCCTGGTTCCTTCTGCGCTCGTGGGGGACGTGGCGCACGGCGCACCTCCCGCACCTCCTTACCACCCCGCGCCCGCTCCAGCTCCACCGGTTCCACCGCAACCTGCTCCAGCGGGGGCTCCTCCTCGCGACGGCCGCGCTGCATCGCACGCGTCGTCGCCGCATGACTGCCAAATCATGCAGCGAGCTCCCGAGGACGCACGCGTGAGCATCGAGCGCGGGCAGGACCGCCGCAACCGCGCCGTCCAGGACGTCGCCACCGCTGGGCGCCACCTCCGCGCCACCCTCGCCAACGGCACGGTCACCTACGGCATGACGGCCGCGTTCACTCGCAGCCTCGGTCGCGTCGTCTGGCTGGTCAAGTTCAGGCCGGACCTCCCCCCACGCTACGACGGCAAGAACAACCCTCTGGAGTTCCGGCAGCTCTACACTCTGGCCATCCAGGCTGCCGGAGGCGACGACAGGGTCATGGCGAACTGGTTCCCCATGGCCCTCAAGGACTCTGCGTCCTCATGGCTCACCAACTTCCCCGCCGAGTCCACCAACACCTGGGAGGAGCTCTGCCGGTGCTTCGTCGCCAATTTCAAGGGCACGTACGAGCGCGGCCTCACCTACAACGACCTCCGCACCGTGCGCCAAAAGCCTGGCGAGACCCTCAGCAAGTACATCCAGCGCTTCAGCCAGGTGCGCAACAAGATCCCCAACGCCACCGACACGCAGGTCATTTCGGCCTTCCAGGCTGGGGTCACGGATGTGCGGATGCTCGAGAAGCTTGGCATCCATGACAACATCACCACCGTCGTCAAGCTCTTCGACTTGGCATACAAGTGCGCCAAGGCTGAGGAGGGCCGCTTGTTCGTCAAGAACGAGCCAGGGGACTCCGCCGAGGGGTCCAAGAAGAAGAAGAAATCCACCGAGAAGCGCAAGACCACTGCGGTCCTCGTGGATGAGCCCGACGCCAAGCAGCCTCGTCAAGCTGCCACTCCAGCCGCAGGGCCCGAGAAGAAAGATGATTGTCCCTTCTGCATCTACCACAACAGGCATTCCCACGCCACCGAGGACTGCTACGACCTCAAGAGGCTTCGCGAGGCTCGCGAGGCAAATGATCGGCAGCAGGGCCGCGGAGGCCGTGGCGGGGGGCGACGCTGGAACAACAACAACTACAACGACAAATACCAGCAAATCCCCCAGGCCAACACCGTCCAACCCGCGAAGGACAACCTTCCTGCCGAGGCTGACGAGGGCTACCAGGTGCCTCGCGGGGCCGCTTGCATCCTCGGCGGGGCTCAGGCCCCTCGCTCCAACCGCCACTTCAAGCAGCTCACTCGCGAGGTCGCGGCAGCCCTTCCTGGAGTTGAGGCCTCCAGGCCCCTCAAGTGGTCCCAGTGCCCCATCACTTTCGACTCCAGTGACCACCCCAAGTCCACCTCGACTGTTGGCACCATCCCGCTGGTCTGCACCCCCACCATCAACAACATTGCCGTCTCTAGGACGCTCATTGATGGGGGTGCCGGACTCAACGTCATCTCTGTCGAGACTTTCGAGAAGCTGCAGGTGCCCTACGAGCGGCTCATGCCCACCAGGCCCTTCTCGGGGGTGACAGAGGGTCTCACCACCCCTTTGGGGCAGGTGAGGCTCGCCGTCACTTTCGGCACCCAGGCCAACTACCGCACCGAGCTGATCGACTTTGACGTCGCGCACATCGGCCAGCCCTACAATGCCATCCTTGGCTACCCCGCCCTCGCCAAATTCATGGCGGTGACCCACCACGCCTACAACCTCGTCAAGCTCCCTGGCTCGGGTGGCACCATCGTCATCCGCGGCATGGTCTCGGACGCCTTGTACGCTGCGCAAGCGGCCTACAAGGCTGCTGCGGTGGCGTCACCCGCTGACGAGGACGAGGAGCCCCTCCCGAGGCCCCCCGCGAAGAAGAAGCAGCTGTTCTCTCAGGAGAAGGCTACGACGAAGCAAGTGCCTCTTCAGGCAAACGGCTCGGGGGCTAGCGTCACCATCGGCGTCAACCTGCCCCCCAAATAGGAAAGCGCGCTCGTCGCCTTCCTCAGGGCAAACTCTGACATGTTCGCATGGACACCGTCAGATATGTCCGGAGTACCGAGGGAGGTGATCGAGCACCACTTAGCCGTGTGTCCAAATGCACGCCCCATCAAGCAAAAAGCGCGGCGCCAGGCGCCAGAGAAGCAAGATTTCATCGTCAAGGAGGTGGAAAAGCTGAAGAAGGCCAGCATCATCAAGGAAGTGGTCCATCCCACTTGGCTCGCCAACGGTGTGGTCGGCCCCAAGCACACCGAAGGAAGCCGCCTCTGCATCGACTTCACCGACCTCAACAAGGCCTGCCCCAAGGACCCCTATCCCCTCCCGAGGATCGACCAGATCATGGACTCCACCGCCGGCTGCGCACTCCTCTGTTTTCTGGATGCCTTCTCTGGTTACCACCAGATCAAGATGGCGAAGGAAGACGAGGAGAAGACAGCATTTCTCACCCCTTGTGGTGTGTTTTGCTACATCTGCATGCCCTTCGGCCTGAAGAACGCCGGCGCCACTTTCCAACGCCTCATGAGGATCGCCTTGGGGGCTCAAATGGGGAGGAATGCAGAGGCCTACGTCGACGACATCGTCGTCAAGACTCGCGAAGAAAGCACGCTCATCCAGGACCTCGAGGAGACCTTTGCCATCCTGCGCAAGGTCAACATCAAGCTGAACCCCGCCAAGTGCATCTTCGGGGTCCCTTCAGGCAAGCTCCTCGGGTTCCTGGTATCCCACCGCGGCATCGAGGCCAACCCCGACAAGATCAAGGCCATAGAGCAGATGCAGCCTCCTCGTCGCCTCAAGGACATGCAACGCTTAGCGGGATGTATGGCCAGCCTTGGCCGTTTCATCTCCAAGTTCGGTGTCTTGGTGGCTGAAAGGGAAGAGCCAGTTCTCGCCAAGCAGACCTCCGCCTCGCCAATCCCAGAACCCCCCGACAAGGAAGCACCCTCGTCAAGCCTCCAGCCTCACGCCGAGCCTCTACAGGCGGGGCCTCAAGAAACCCTCGCCGAGGACTCCACCAAGCCCGGAGAGGAGCCAGTCGCTGCCACGCCAACAACTATCCTCGTCGAGCATCCCGTGTACTTCGTAAGCACAGTGCTGCGGGACGCTCGCGAGCGCTACCCCATGCAGCAAAAGCTCCTCTTCTCGCTCCTCATCGCCTCCAGGAAGCTGCGCCACTACTTCCAGGGCCACCCCATCAAGGTGGTCACCTCATACCCCCTGGAGCAAGTCCTGCGCAACCCAAACGCAACAGATCGCGTCGCAGGCTGGGGCATCGAGCTACAACCTTTCGAGCTGGAGTTTCACACCACCAGGGTCATCAAGGGAAGGGCGCTGGCTGATTTCATGGCCGAATGGACCGACACGCGTGAAGAAGAGCCTCAAGAGGAGGAAGCCACAGCCTCAGGTGGGACGGAACCAGGCCACTGAACCATGCACTTCGACGGCGCCTTCGCGGGCAGGAGTGCAGGGGCTGGTGCTGTCCTCGCCTCACCGACGGGTGACAAGATCCACTACGCCGTCCAGCTGTGCTTCAAGGACAACGACAAGGTCTCCAACAACATCGCCGAATACGAAGGTGTCCTTGCCGGGCTCAGAGCCGCTATCGCCCTCGGCATCAAGCGCATCCTCATCAAGGGCGACTCTCAGCTCCTCGTCAACTTCTCCAACAAAAGCTACACGCCTAAGGACACCTACATGGTGGCCTACCTTGAAGAGGTACGCAAGCTCGAGAAGCACTTCAGGGGCATGGAGCTCAAGCACATCCCGCGAGCAGAAAACCAAGTGGCAGATGAAATCGCCAGGCGAGCAGCAAGAAGAGAAGCCCAGAAGCCTGGAGTGTTCGAGGAGAGACTCACCAAGGCCACGGTCAAGCAACCAGAGGTCAACATCAGCATCGACGAGGAGCTCCCACCAGCCCCATCAAGTGGAGCACCAAACTGCGGGCTCCCCTCTAGCAATCGCTTGCTGCTGCCTCTGGTACGCCAAGACACAGGTTGGATCGACGAGATCAAGAACTACCTGCAAGACTGAGTTCTCCCCAAAGACGACGCAGAGGCCGAAAGAGTTGCCCGCCAGGCCAAGTCCTACTTCCTCCACGACGGAGACCTGTACCGTAAGCGCCCCAATGGGGTTGCGTTGCGGTGCGTCCCTGCCGAGGAAGGCCGCCAGCTCATCAACGACATCCACAGTGGAGAGTGCGGACACCATTCTTCCTCGCGCACCCTTGCAGGCAAGGTCTTCCGGAGTGGCTTCTACTGGCCCTCAGTGCTTCAAGATGCAGCTGCAATCGTCCAGTCCTGCGACGCATGCCAATTCCACGCCAAGCAAATCCACCAGCCCGCGCAAGGACTCCAGACGATCCCGCTCTCCTGGCCGTTCGCGGTCTGGGGGCTGGACCTGCTGGGACCCTTCCCGCGAGCGCTCGGGGGCTACCGCTACCTCTACGTCGCCATCGACAAATTCACCAAGTGGCCTGAGGTGGAACCCGTGCGCACCATACCGACGAAGTCGGCGGTAAAATTCATCAGGAGCTTGGTCTGCCGCTTCGGCATGCCCAACCGCATCATCACCGACAACGGCTCACAATTCATCAGCGGTGCCTTCAAGTCATATTGCGGCAGCCTCGGCACCCAAATCTGCTACGCCTCGGTGGCGCACCCACGAAGCAACGGGCAGGCTGAGCGAGCCAACGCCGAGGTGCTCAAGGGCCTCAAGATGAGAAGCTTCAACCGCCTCAAGGCCAGCGGCAAGCACTGGATCGATGAGCTCCCCTCGGTGCTCTGGTCCATCCGCACCACGCCAACAAAGCCAACTGGTGAGACACCGTTCTCCCTCGTCTATGGTGCTGAAGCCGTCCTCCCCAGCGAGATCACTCATGGCTCTCCACGAGTCTTGGCCTTCAAGGACGCTGAGCTGGACGAACTACGCAACAACGACCTCCTGCTGCTTGAAGGGCTCCGCCGAAATGCGGCCTTGGGAGCAGCAAGCTACTAGCAAGAGCTCCGTCGCTACCACAGCCGCCACATCTGCCCGCGCACTCTCGAAGCAGGAGACCTCGTCCTGAGGAGAATCCTCTCCAGGGCAGGCCTCCACAAGCTCTCGCCAATGTGGGAAGGCCCCTACAGAGTCGTGCACATCGCCAGACCTGGCTCCGCGCGGCTCGAGACGGAGGACGGCATCCCTGTCGCCAACCCCTGGAACATCCAGCACTTGCGCAAGTTCTACCCCTGATCGCCCTCGGCGAGCAACTTTTTGCGTCAAGGGAGAGCCTCGCGCCATCATCCTCCACGAGGAAAAATTTCGGGCTCCCCTCTCTACTACACGCTGCCGCGGGCCATTCGAGAAGACTCCCAAGCCACCGCGCCTCGGCAAGGTGACTTCTTAGAGCACCATGCCTTGGCGAGGTGGATCCCCATGCCCAGCCATGGTGGACCGCAGGCTCTACAAGCCACCCCCTCATAGGGGCCCCACTGAGCTCTCTCTACATGCGTCGCCCCGAGCACGCCCCCTCGAGAGTCTCAGCCACAGCATGTGGAACCCCATGCCTGACATGGCGGATTTTTTGTGTTTCTGGCCACGCCAGTGTAATGAACCTATGTTTCAGGTCAATTTGAACCTTTGCGCTCTGCGCCAGCATATGTGGTTGCTTCGGTAAGCCTTTATGTTATCGCTGTTTCATCTTTGCTCATATGATCCCTCCTGTGTATCTCGCGAGCGGGGGCTAGCATGGTGCCATGCCACGGGAGCATCCCGGCAGCGCCTCAAACCCAAGGGATCCAAGCTCTGAACTCACGGGTCAGCTTTCATGCATGTCAACTCCCAAGGAGCTCTGAACTCATGAGCCGGCTCCCGTGCATGTCAACTCACCAAGGACCTTGGTGCCTGTTCTCCTCGCGAGACACTCATGAAGGAACCTACGAGCGCGCATAAGTTCTAGCTATGTATTGCTTGCGGGTACGCCTATCTGTCAAAACGCAGAAAACAGGTCCAAGATACCTCGTCAATGAACCAACACCCTCTCCAAGGCGAAAACACCTCGCCAGGGAACCAACACCCTCTCCAAGGCGAAAACACCTCGTCAGGGAACCAACACCCTCTCCAAGGAAAAACGCCTCATGAATCTAAGTCCAAACACTTGGTTGAAATTCTTTTCGCTGGTTTTCGTCCCTCGAGCCTCTTTTCTCTCTCCTGCGCCTCATGGGCCGCTTGCACGTTAAAGGGGAGCCCCAAGAATCGCGACTTGGGAGCTCTTACCTCTTGAGGCCTCATGCACCCCCCGGCCTTGTGGAGCCCTGACTCTCGCATACCGAAGCGGCGGTGGTGTAGCGCTAAGAGAGGGTCCTAAGACGTAGAGCGAAAAAGACATGAAAGGGAAGACAAAAGCCTCATGAGGGATATTCACCAAGCAAACACAGCTTAAAGCAAGTCTTTACAAAAGCCACTACAAAAGAAATACTAAGATAATTCGTGCCCCTGCACGTCCAGATACAGGAAGAAGAGCTCAGGCCGTCGCGCCTCCTGAAGTGCCCGCTCCGTCCACAGCAGCCTCCACCCCCTCCTCCAGGGCATCCTCCTCGTCGTCGCCTTCGACCACGACTTGGTCGAATTTCTTGGCGTACGCATCGGCAGCCTTCCGCGCGTCGTCATTGATGTGGACCGGCGGCGCCATCACGGCCTCGAAGCCTAGCGAGGGCTGGAGCCTCGCGAGTTTGCTGAAGATGCGGCTGGTGGCGATGACGAGGAGATCACGGCTCTCCTCCACGACGCGCTCGTCGAAGCCCTTCGCGACCCCTTCCAGCTTCCCGAGGAATTGCTCGAAGAAGAACGAGTACGCCGCCTCGTCATCGGTCCCTGCGGAGAAGGGGGGAACCTCGATCCTGAAGTCATCCCCAACGGCACGCGCGCGGTTCACCAAGTCTTGGAGAATGAGCTGGCGCTGGCGTGACATGGACTGGCCGATCTGGTGCTGGTCCCGTGCCCGCTCCACGAGATCCGCGACCGGCCCCACCTGCTGTCGGAGCTCGTCCAGGTCTCTCTCCAGGGCGATGGCGTTCCCCTCCGCGCGAGCCTAGGCCTCCCGGGCATGCTCAAGGCAGGAGGCCATCCGCTTCCCCTCCTGGTCGAGCTCCTTGATGCGGTTCTGGAGCTCCTTGCGCTTCGCCTTGAAGCGGTCCTCCTGCTTCGTGGCCTTCTCATCGTAGTCCTTGGAGAGAGTCTCATGGACGAGCTTGACCTTGGTGTTAGCCTCCTCCTGGATTCTTTTCTCCTTCAGCGCGAAGTCGGCGTTGGCCTTCTCTTGGCGCTCGGTGTAGGAGTCTTCGTCCCTGGCCACCCGGCCCTCGCGTTCCTGCAGCTGCCCCTCGCGGGTGGCCTGGTCCTTCTCGAGCAGCTGGACCTGCTCCTCGTGCTGGCGCAGCTCCTTCTCGCGGAGGGAGAGCTCTCCCTCGCGTCGTGTCAGCTCCGCCTCGCGCGGCGCCAGCTGCCCCTCGCGAGCATCCAGCAGCTCGCGGAGCTCCTTCAAGCTGGCCCTTGCGACCTTGGAGTCAGCGGCGAATTTCTGCTCCGTGGCCGCTAGCTCCTCGTGCTTGGAGGCAGTCTCCACCTCGAGCGCTTCCCGGGCGGTGTCCAGTTGGTCCATCACCTCCTCCGCCTCCCGCTTGACGCTGTCGCGGGTCTCCTTGGCGAAGCGAAGGGCCTCTTGGCGCTCTGCCTGGGCCGCCGCGTCCTGCCGGTGGCACAACTCCACCCTCTCATGGAGGAGGGCCCAGGCCTCGCCAATCCTTGACCGCTCCTCCGCTATGGCGTTTTCTTCTTCGGCGAGCTGTGCCCCCAGCTCGTCGAGCGCCTGTCGCGCCTGGTCGAGGACGACTTGGCGGCGGACTGCATGACGCTGCGGCTCCCGCCGCGCCAAAGTCCCCGCACCACTGTTGGGTGCGGAGGCCTCGATCCTTGTCGAGGCGCCCGAGGCCTCCTGCCTTGGGCTCGCGGCCACCTCTGGTGCGGCCTGGGGGCTCGTGGGGGCGCCTCCCTCGTTGCCCGCTTCAGGAGCCCTCTGGGGGCTGGGCGTCCTCTCGCCCCTAGCTCCGGTGCCTATGGGCTCCGGAGGCGCCTCTGCCCCCTGCTCCTCAGGGGCGCTTCCTGCCCCTTCCGTGATGGCCGCGTCCGCCACGGCCTCGGGCGCATCGGCCCCTCTTGAGGGAGCCTCCTCCTCCTCTGGAGGCGGCTCCATGACGATTTCCTCGTCACTCATTCCTCCTCCGTCTCGAGCTGGACGGGAGGAGTGGCCGCCCTAGTTGTCGATGGCGGCGCCACCTCTTCAGTCACCTCCTCCGCGCGGTACCCCACCACGGGAGGAGTCGCCGCCCGAGCCGACGACGGCGCCGCGTCTTCAGCCGCCCCCTCCGCGCGGTGCTTTACCACGGGAAGAGTCGCCGCCCGAGGCGGCGACGGCGCCACCACTTCAACCGCCTCCTCCGCGTGGTGCTCACCCGCGGGAGGGACAGCCACCTGCCGCGGCTCGTCAGCCGCAGGCGTCTCCGCGACGACGCTGGTGGTCTCTCCAAGCTTGCGGAGCCGCCGCCTCTTTGGCTCCGCGGGTTGCCTGAAAGGAAGACAAGTTGGAGATCCTTCAAGGGGGTTTTCCAGAAGCAAAATGATAAAAGAAAAAGAAGAGTCAAGGCTTACTCGTCAGCCATCACCCACACCCTCTTCTTCGCCTTGGGCGATTGGGTGTTGCTTGCTCCGGCCTCCTCTTGAGGCGCCCTCGCCTCCTCGCGAGGAGCGCCCCTCACGGTCGCGGCTCTCCTGTCATGGATGGCTTTGGAGCGGGGCTCGCAGCGTCCTCCCCCGCCGCCGCTCGTCTCCTCCTCCTCGACGCGTCAGGAGCGGGCGACACGGAAGGCATCCTCCTCATCGCTGGAGGAGAGCACCTGGAGGTCCACCTCGGCAGGAGCGCTCCTTGAGGAGCCGGCGGAGCCTCTCGAGGGGTTGGCGCCTCTCGATGCCTCGTCCTCGCCAACGAGGTCGGTGCCCCTCGAGGCCTCGTCCTCGCCGAAGGGGTCCTCGCCTCTCGAGGCCTCTTCCTCGACAGACTTTTCGACCTCCTCCGGCTCCGGAGACTCATCCATGTACTCCGGCTCCGCCGCCCACGGGTTGGGGCGAGGCCCGCGGTGCCCTGCGGGCACAATTCCCCACTCGTCGAACACGTGCATGCACTGGCGTTGCTCCTCGATGCTCTCCTCAGCAAAGCTGATGAGTGGCCGGGCATCCTCGTTGGTAGGAGACGGGATCTCCGTCGTCACGAAGAGGACCCCCATGACCTGGCGCAGCACCTCAGGCGCGAAGCCTTCCGAGCTCAGCCGCATCGCGTCCCCCTGCCTGTGTACCGCCACACCGGCTCGGAGTGCCACTGGAGAGGAGCGATCCGGCGCCTCGTGAAGTCTCTTGCCACCATCTGGCCGGTGACCCCTGCCTCGCGGATGCGCCAGATGCACTTGTACACCGCGTCAAGCCTCGGGCCCCTGAAGTCTGCGCTCGCCCAGCGCGCCCACTTCCTCGGGGGCCCCTCGAGCACCTCCAGGAGAGGGTTTGTCTTCTTGGCGTCGACGAAGAGCCACCGCTTGCGGAAACCATCCACCTTCTTCGTCACCTTGGTGATGGCGTTCTCACCGCACCAGGCAATGGGAATGTAGTTCTCACTCCTGGCAGCGGCGATGCGAAAGGAGACGCAGCCGAGCCGCTCGTTGGAGGCGGTGCTCCGGAGGGAGTAGAAACTACGGAAGAGCGCCACCGAGGGACGGATGCCAATGTAGGCCTCGCAGAGGTGGGCGAAGATGGCAAGGATAAGGATGGAGTTTGGGTGGAGATGAAGCAGTTGGATCTGGTACACCTCCAGAATCGCCAAGAGGAATTCGGAAAACGGAGGGACAAGACCGGCGTAGAGAGTATGGAGGAAGATGGGGTAGAACCCCTCGGTGAGCCTGCTGCCGGCCGGCCTCATCTCGGTGGCGCCGTGCTCGTTGGTGCTCGCCGCCGCCAGGTGGCGCACCTTTGCTATCACCGCCGCGGTGACGCGGGTCTGCGGCAGCGCCCCCTCGAGAGCAGCACCGCGCGCCACCGCCGCCGACGTGCCAGCCCGCATCGCGGCCTTGCCCTTCGGGTCGATGTTGGCTTTCTTGGGCGCCATTGGTCGCCGGAGAAGGAGATGAAGACCCTGGAGTTGGAGTGCTCTGGGAAGAAGGAGCTGTTTGGGGGAAGAGTGCGGTGGAGTTATGGGAGAAGTGAAGGGCGCAGTCTGCGCGCCCAGGCTTTATTGACCGGCTCCCGAGTCATGGCGGGCCCCGCCACGTCGCCCGTTGGAGCCGAGGAGATCGTGGCCGCGGGCGCAACCGCTGCGCCCCACGTGTCACGGCCCCGGCAGGCACCGTTGGGCCCTCGACGCTTCGCCTTCATCCATGGGCCTCGGCGTGCCCATCGCGGGCCCGGGGGCTACTGTCGGCACAGTGGAAACTAGGGTACCACGGGCCGGCCTGCCAGGGCCCACGAGATTCTTCAGAATATTTCGCTAAGGACCAGGCTCTCCAAGCCTGCCGAGCCTCGTGAGGGTTTTTTGCTCGCGAGGGACCTCTTCTCCTCGCCGAGGGTTTTTCTCCCTTGGCGAGGGACCTCTCCTCGAGAAGGCGTCTCGGATGCCACCAGCAATTCTGCTAATGACCAAGCCGAAAGGCTCGGCGAGGCTTTTTGCCTCGCGAGGCTTCTCTCCTCTCGAAGCCAGCTCTGCCTCCTCAGCAGAGCGCACATGGGCTCTGCATTCTTTGCAGAGTGACGACCGCGCCAGCGCGCGGTGACAGCAGCGCTCTAGTTGCCATTCTGATGTATAAAGGAGTCAACAAAGCAGCACCAAGCAAAGCGGACAACGAGTATTGCCACTTTGGTGATAAGGGAACCGTCTGCAGCTACGCTCCAAGGGCGACGTCACCGTGGGACCCGTTCCACCTCCGCAGCGCCAGCCCACCGTCCTGGTTGGCCGGTGGCCTTTTTCAGCTTTGGTGACGCCGCTCCCCTACCGTGGACCGCGTCCATGGACTCTACCTTTATGGTGGACTCTACCTTTATTGTGCACTGCACCTCCTCCTTCGTCGCCATGTGGTAGCCCTTCCCGCCCAAATGTTTGGGCGGAAGAGGCCCGAGACACCTATAAAAAGGAGGGGGAGCACGTTTGGGCAAGGCGTTCGCATTCTGGGTTCACAAGTTCACCATCTTGGAGCTCAGATAAAACCCTAGCCATTGTAGCCACCTCGAGCTCGCCAAGCTCACTCTGTACTGAAACCTCTCCAAGCAAGTGCAATACAACTCGAAGCAGGACGTAGGGGTTTTACCTCACCTAGAGGGCCCTGAACCTGGGTAAGACCATGCATCTATCTCTGCAGTGTTGTCCCGCAGCGAGTCCGACGAGCACCGTCGCCGGAGCATGTTGAGGGTTGTTTGATTCCGCGTTCAGCCCCTTACTCGATCCTTCGTGAGACACACCCAGTTCCTGGGACAGTTCTCCGACATTTGGCATCCCCATCTCTCCATTCTCTCTCTCACCTTGAGCGTGGTTTCGCTTTTCGGAGCTGCATTTGGTAGAGAGGTTTCTCCACCAAATATCACCGCCGTGCTATTGGTGCTTCGGGTCCAGCCGTCCATCTTCCGATGCTGCCGCTGGAATAGAGCCGGGGAGTCATCGTCACCGTACGTGTGTAGAGCTACGAGGCGCCGCACGCTGCAGCACTCGCAGTCACCATCACCGGCATGACTACACGACCTTGCGGTCGGCGTCATACGACTCCATCAACGACGTTCATCGGAACGTAATGCTTTAGGTCTTCAAGGGTATGAGTTCCGATTCCCTCTGTTACTTTATATCCGCACAGTAGTAGATCTTGGCTAGCTCTTGGTTCATGTTCGTAGGAAATTTTTTGTTTTCTGTACACGAACCCCTTCAAATATGATGACTACTTTGAGCTCAAGAGCGATTGTAGTGGACTTATTGGATTCTCATCTATTCATAAATGCTCTGTTGCTTTATAGTGCCTTGCATATGGAGCTCCCGCGGATTCCATGGTTGACTAGTACCGTATGTTGAGTCGACACCCACTAAAGCCACTTACAGGTTTTGCAAAGCAGTGAATATGGTGTTTGGACCCACCTACTATCCCAACGGTGGAACATGGGGTTCGCCTAATGCGGCCAAAGTGGGTCCATGCCCGTGGTCCCACCAAGAAGAATAACAAGACAAGGATTCAAGACCAGCAGATGGGTCCCCCCATCTGCCTCACGGGTACCGGACAAGCTCGACATCGACAACCACGGCTAAGGACTATGTGGCCTTCTGGGGTCACCTCCTACCCGGCAAGCAACGCGGAGGACCCGAGAGCCTGAGCATCCGACAGGAGACCAGGCTCGCTCCCGGTTCCCACCTCCGTACGATGAAGAGGATAAGCTTCATATTATGTAAAGTGATAAAAACTTAGTTTCAACAGAGACGACCTGATGGTTGTCGATGAAGAGCAGGGGGTGGCTTGGGCATCCCCAGGCTTAGACGCTTGAGTCTTCTTGAATGTCTAGGGAGGTGCCATGGGGGAATCCCTAAGCTTGTGATTTTGTCCATCCTTCAACTTCTTTCATCATCCTCACTCGCGGAACTTAAAAACTCTCTTCACAGAAAACTTCTCATAAACTGATTAGAGGGGTTAGTACTCATAAAATAAAATCCTCTTGGGTTCTACCAATACATATTGCACACACTTGATTTGAAATTAGCTACTGTTTACTTAGCTTTATTGTGGCACTTCCTCCCAAAAGTACCGCAAATAACACTCGTAAAAGAAGCGAATACAAATAAAGGCAGAATCTCTCAAAACATAACAGTCTGTAAAATCCAATTTTAAGAGGCACTTCCGTAGCTCAAATAAAAAAACTTATAACTAATGAAAGATAGATAAAATTATCAGTCTTGTTTTCAAAAAGTTTCAGAAAAAGATCAAGTTCTGAGATTTTTCGAGATTATCTGTAACAGGCGCACAAAATCTGTTTCTAGACAACAACTCAACACCACGCACTTTCAATGCATTAGAGGCTAATTCTTGGAACCAAAAAAAACGAAAGAAAAAGATACAATGAATTTGATACATAGGAGACAACTTCATGACTCAAGAAAACAAAAATAAAAATTGGGTTGCCTTCCGACAAGCACTTTTCTTTAACGCCTTTTAGCTAGGCGTAATGCCGAATATCAAGTCTTTTCACAGGCCTTAGCAACATCGAGAGCGTAGCTAGACCTTATGATTGATTCAAAACATAGCTTCATTCTCTTACTTGATTCAACACGGGGTTCCCCTAATGCGGTCAAAGTGGATCCACCACCAGTGGGCCCACCAAGAAGGTGAACAAGGCAAGGGTTCGACACCGGCAGATGGGCCCCCCATCTGCCCCATGGAAACCGGACAAGGACGGCATCGAAAACCACGAGACTAAGGATCGGGTGGCCTTCTGGGGTCACCCTCAACCCGGCAGACGACACGGAGGTCCCGGGGACCCGGACGCCCGGCAGGAGGCCATGCTCACCCCCGGGCTCCAACCTCCGTACAAGCAAAGAGGATAAGCTTGCCAGCTCCTGGTGGAAGCTCCTAGAAGACTTGGGTGCGAAGAAGATGGAGGCGCCGTGCGGGAACACGGTCGGTAAATGTGTCAGCCTTTGTCCATCCGCCCTGCAAAAGGTGGGCGACCGCACCTAACCCCCCTCAGAAGAATACTTGGACGAGAAGAGGTCACGTCGCCTCATAAGAAGAACCCAAAGGGGTTTTCCCGCCTAAAACCCCTCCACCCCAAAAGGTGCCCTTATGGGATCCCCTTAGCCTATAAAAGGAGGACCGTGGCACCAGAGGGGAGGGACGGAATTCCAGAGAGTCGGAGGCTAGGCTAGGTAGCGCATCAAACAAGAATAGCAAAGGCAAGAGATGATCTCCTTCGGGAAAGGATCTGCACGTCTTCAACCTCTAGCCAACACCTCCCGGGTTCTCACCCGCAACCACCTCTGTAAGCCACTCCATGATGAACCACTCAATCCAGACATGCAAGAGTAGGGCTTTTAATCTCCGGGCGGCCTGAACCTGGGTAAATCCTTGTGTCCCTGTGTTGCTTGCTAGTACGTAGATCGGAGATCTTGATGAGGTTCTCCCAGAAGTTGGCGTCTCCCAGCCTCCTTCGCGCCCCGTGCCGAACCTAAAAAGGGGGTATCCTTTACTCCCGATGTCCGTGATCCAAGACACGACATCTGGCGCGCCAGGTAGGGGGCGCAAGCGCTGGATTCATCTTCATCGACTTCGTGATCTTCGTCGAGATCTACCTCAAGTTCTTTCTCGACCATGCCGCCGAAGAAGAAGCCCGAGGTCGCGGCGTCCAAGCCGGCCTCCCACACGCGCACTCAGGATTCTGGTGAGCGCCGCGCTGCTGCGGCGAACCAGAACGCGCCTCCTCCACTGCCTCCGGAGAAGGTGGTGCTGGATGGAGCAGGCGGCAACATCCGGAGCGGAGAGGACGCGACTGCATAGGGGAACTTCACCAGGCGTCACCCCTCGCGCTCAAGACGGGAGAAGAGAGTCAACAGCAACATCGACAAGGATCCCACTACCGGGGAGAAGAGCGACGGCGTCCGTGCCGGCAAGGGTCAGCAAGGCGCCAGAAGCAAGTCCTGCATGCTCCTCTCCGCAGACGCGCAAGCTCATCACAATGCCCTCGTCACTGCCAAGGCCTTGATGTAGTTTCCTCCGAGTATCGACAACCCCAAGGTATACCAGGAGTGGCGGATCCGTGTGGAGGGGCTCGTCACGACCCGCTCATGCTCCCACCATCGACAGTCCCGGAGCAGAAGGGGCTGAGACGCGTGAGCCCCGGAATCATCCCCGGGGCAAGTGCCAAGGCAAAGCAAATCCTCCTGCGGCCGGTCGGGCGTATCACGACCGCGACCCGGTCATCTTTGTTGGGTCGTCTTCAACACGCAACCGAGATCTGCGCAACGACCTCCAAAACCACCAGCACGAGGACATGCGCACCTGCATCAAGCGCCGCCGAGAACACCATCGTCGGGAGGATTGGGATGACGACATCGCCAAGGGCTGCCTCACCATCTCTCCCGAGTTTCGCCAGACCGCCTGACCCAAGAAATTCAAGATCGACGTACTCCGCTACGATGGCACCACCAACCCCCAGGACTTCCTGCAGCTCTACTCGCTCGCTGCGGTGGTCGCCGAGGCCGATGAGATCGTGATGGCCAACTTGTTCCCATTGGCCCTGATGTGAGAAGTTCCAAGAATAAATTTTATAAATATTTGTCAAAAGCAAATTCTTGACAAGCATGGAAATAAAAATTGAGAATTCAAAATTGGTTCAAATAAATTTTGAATTTTGAAACCATGTTAAACTGTTCAAAAATTCAAAAGAAAAATATGGGGAGCTTCATTACCTTATGGGGATCCTCCATGAATATTTCATAATTTTATGAATTATTTAAGTGCTCCAATTAATTAGTCAAAGCCTGCTGGTTTTTAAAGTTAAAGAAAATAAGAAAAAGGAGCCAGGGGGTTATGTGTAAATGGCCATTGTCTTCTTCCACTGTGGCTACAGTGCAAGCACTGGCGCCATGCCACCGACGCCTCACTCCTGCCCACGCGCTGCCTGCTCCCTACGGATAAGGAGGCCTCCATGTCGCTCACCTACCCCTCACTTGCTCGTTCCCCTCGCCCGTATCTCCATTTTGCCTGAAACCCTAACCCTAAATCAAGCCGGTGATACTCGCCGCCGCCGCCATGGTCGCCGTCGATTCCTGCCGCTTGAGCTCGAGCTGAAGCCGCCGTTAGCTCCGCCTCGTCGTCCTCTCCCTCCCCGCCGAAGGAATCGACTCGGGGAGCCGTTAATCGCCGCCACCGTCTTCTTCCTCTCCGGCAATGGCCGCCGCCGTCGAGCTCGATTGCCGCCGTCTCCATCCCTCTCCGACGTCTCCGAGCAGCCTCACGCGTCAAGGGTGAGCTAGGCTACCTCCCGGGCATCATCTCTCCCTCTCCCTTCCCCTCTGTTCTTCTCTCCCTCCGAGCGCCGCCGCCGGCCGCGGCGGGTCGCCATCCTCCACGTCGCTCTGGTGACCAAGGGATGGCGGCGCCGCTACCCTCTAGCTCGCCGTAGTCCCACGCGTCGATTTCGCCCTCTAGTTCGTCCACGTGTGCTGAGTCATGTCGAGCGCGTGCTCGACATTGCGCGCGCCGGTCGTGCTCAAAACGCTTCGCCAGTACTATCGGGTAGTTAGCCGACAGTACCGCCCATATGTTGTTTCGGTAATAGAACCTTCTGTTAATTTACGGAAGTACCGACTTGACTGGTACTACCGGGCTGTTATCCGGAAGTACCGACCAGGAGTTGTTTCGGTACTGGAACCTTCTGTCAATTACCGGAAGTAGCCCGGAAGTTGTTCTGGAAGTACCGACATGACCGGTACTACTGAGCTCTTAGCCGGAAGTACCGTCCGTGAGTAGTTTCGGTACTGGATACTTCTGTCAATTTCCGGAAGTAGCCCGGAAGTTGTTCCGGAAGTACCGACCTGACTGGTACTACCGTGCTCTTAGCCGGAAGTACCGACCGTGAGTAGTTTCGGTACTGGATACTTCTACTAATTTCTGGAAGTAGCCCGGAAGTTGTTCCGGAAGTATCGACCTGACCGGTACTACCGGGCCTTTAGCCGGAAGTACCGACTCAACTAGTTAAAACTTGTGAAAATCATAACTAAATAACTATTAATTCAAATCTTGCAAAGGATATACCAAATTGATCAGCAAATCAAAGGCTATCTAGTTATGCTAATTTCACATCATGACAACAACTTTTCCTTTGATGTTTATTCTTGAAATGGTTAAAAGAATTAAATTTGAATAACCATTTATTTCACCATTTATTCATCGTTACTCGGAAAATTGCAAACAAGGTACCAAAATTCTCAGGAGAACAATACCTATCTATTCATGTCATGTTCATGCATATTTAAACCTCAATTTAGTACTGTAATAGTTCATAAGCAATATGGTCATTAAGTTAAAACATGGGGTTGTTTCCAAATAGTTGCACCAATTATTTGGCACTCCATTTAATTTGTTAGCTAAATTAAATAATGATATTAGTGCATAAACTTGACATGTCATCATGATTGTGCATTGCACCTTTGTCTTCGTGTTATTTATTTTGTTCTCCTGTTATTGTTTGTGTATCGGTAGATTCAGGAGTCGAGGTTCCCCCTCCATATCTCGATGATCCGTGCTACCAGCCCCGTCAGCAAGGCAAGAGATAACCTAACCTTCTTGGCATATATCATCATATTGTTTTACAAGTACTAGTCAACAACCCGTGCGTCCGCACGGGCTTTATTGAATGTTCAGTGGATATTTTAAGTGAATGGAGCCTTTGCGTCTTTCATGTGGAACTATTTGAGGTATAAATTCTAATCTAAATATAATCAAAAGGATATTTTATTTTTTCTAATTTGGGACATACTTTTTCTCTCTCTTTTCTATTCTATTTTTTGTCTGAAAGTTCATCATTGAGTACACATTTGTATGCAAAAATATCTACTTGAATATTTTATTCTATATATGAGGATTGCAGGCTCTTAAATTCTAGGCAACTCACTTTTTGGAAGAAAAGTAATCATGCTATCCATTGTAAATATTTGCAAGTAATTCAATATTATTCCATTTACAAATTTACTTATAAGTATGGAGATATGCATTAATATATGAATGAAGTTGCAATACATAATATTCCACATGAATAATCTTGTTTTAAGAGAACGGACTTGCCGTGTGGAATTTTCAAACTGGTATTATTTCTACAGCAACTGCAAGATTATTACTGTTAAGAATGCTACTTTTTATGGGAAAAACAACATAAACATCCTAACATGAATTGGACAGTTCACAACTGTTGCTGCGTGTTAAAATTTCTGTTGTTGTAGCTATGGATATTTCATAATTAATAATGTATCAAAAAATATCTCCAATATTTCTCAGTGGCATTTGTATGATAGTGCACACTTGTTTATTTTTCCCAATCATTTCTCACACATAATATTACCTAGTTTGTAGATATGAATACACCTACATTACTACCTTGTTTATACTTGTAAGAACATCGGTGGCTAAAGATTTCACAATTTATATTCAATAAGAAGCCTAGTGAGGACCCAACAATTCATCCAACTTTTTGTAGTGCTTGTAATCGATGTTAATTATAAAGTACACTCAAGACTAAACATTTTTCTGGTCAAGCGATTTTGACTTTTTGGTTCAGTTTTACTGTAATGCATGGTGACATGCAGTGGCATGCACGAATTAATAGCAAAACCTATTTATGGAGAAACAGGATAAATGTACTGCTTAGACAAAAAACTATTCCATCAGCCATCAGTTTTCCATTGATCCCATCCCATCGATATATGCGTGCCTAGCTACATGAATACACTTGCATGGTAAACATCTGATGCACGTACACGTATTCATGTTGGTGGACACGGAGCCTGGCATGCTGCTAGCTGCAAATCGGACACGGATCGATATGATTATGCCGTCTCATGTATCCCTGAAGCCTGAACCGAAAAATACGGATAGATCTGTGTTGCAAGGTCGATGCATAGCACTGATAGCAGCACTGTCAACTCTACCTGTGAGATTGCTCTCGCGCGGCCTAGCCGGCCGGCTGGGAATCAGCACTAGCGCATGCAGTGGCGCTGAAGTGCAAGAGAGGTTCCTGCATGACGGATTGATCTGTGCAGTCGTGCGGCGTGATTGGCGGCGGTGTAATGCAATTTGCGGCCGTTTTTTTTTTTGGCCAAGACGCGTGGCGTGGGAGAGTTTGCTAAATTTGTGCCTGTGTGGAGAGGTGGGACAACGGGGGAGGACTCCATGGGTGCATCATCTGATCCGATGGCTGTAGATACGTAATAAGGAGATCGGATGGATAATATGCTTAGTTTTCTAGGATTAACGTGGAGCCTCGTACGGTGCCTCCAATTAGTAAATATAAGATTTTCTCCACCATAATATTGCATTCGATTCTATTGTCAACTTTTGGTCAAGGTGTAGAGTATACTATGAATTGCATGTTCCCTACACCATTACATGTTTCCCCTCCTATTACCCATAGGTTTGATGTGTTGGCCGGTGTTAATTCATATCTATTGAATATATGCTTAGCTATGCTTAGCCATGCTTAGTCGAATGCTTAGTTGTAACACCCCAAAATTTCGTCCCTAATTTTTGTGGTGTTTTCCCACACCTGAAAAACTTTTTCTACTTTCAAAATGTTTTCTTTGAACCAGATGGTCTTTGACTTGGGAATTGCTCTCTCAAAAATTCCCCAGCATCCACGAACCATTCCATCTCCCGTGATAATTTTGATGCTCAGGTTTTCTCTCGAAAACCCTAGCACTAACTATCGAACCTTTTAAACCCTTTTCTCCACCTACCAAAGGGAAGCCTATTTCCATAGCCGGAGAAATTCCACTAAAAATACCAGAGGACTCCCATATCCATACAAAGACATTCCATGCAAAAATATTGCATACTTCAATGCAATATTTCCAAGTTGGGCGTTATTTTCTAAAATGCCATTTCCAATCCAGGAATTATCTAGACACCTTCCACTCATCCAAAAATTCTGCAATTTTGGTGAGGTGCATGATTTAACCTCCTGAGAATTTCACTCCATTGGCCCAACCTCATTTGAGCAATATTTGAGGTACTTCCTTTGTAATGCCCTTTTTGTGCCTAATAGTGATTTCCAAAGCAACCCCTAGCTACAAACATCATTTGGCATTGCCACTTTGCCAAGTTGACAAAATCCCCTACACATCCCCACCTCCCCAATAACAGATGAAGATTATTTGAGGAAGTGCTTTTGGCATACCCATGCCATTAGGATATTTTCGGACACCAATTTATTTGACCAACTTCCCTGTGCCCAATTGATCTCAAAATCCACAGACATACTTCTTACATCTATCCTAGCATACTGTGAATTTCGGGGATTTTTCTGAGATGTGCAAGGCCCCTGTCATTTCATCGAACACCTGGCGCACCCTTGGTTTTCTGAAAATCTTGTGTTGCGGAGTGTGGAGTTTTTGAGTGTGGCCAGTCTGGTTGTCTAGGTCTTGTCCTTGTGAACCCAGTAGTGCAAGCCTTTTTCAGTTTTGTGCCTCGAGTCGCCGGGAAAGCGACGATGCCGCCGTGTCGTGCTCTGGACGTCCGGGACGCGCACTTTGGCAAGACCTAATACCTGTTACTGGCATGGTCGGTGCCTAATCCGGCTGCTGCAGTGCGCCTCGTGCTCCACTGTGCATCCAGCACGGAAGTCTCACCCCCTCCTCCTCCTTATCTCCTCCCTGTGGAGGGGAAACGTCACCCATGACCTCGGTTGGCCATCAATGGCCACACCGGCCACCACCTAATTCTCCTCCTCTCCCTCTATTAAGCCACCAAGCAGCCCCCGAGCGAACCCTAGCCACCCCACCCCATTCCCTATCCCCTGCCCTCTCCGTTCAGTGCAAGAACGCGAGAGGGAGGGCCACACAAAACATCCACAAAATTTCCACCGTTGCCACCGTAGTCCGAGCTCGGGCGCACGAGCAGGAGGCCGACCCCCGCCTCCGATTCCTCCTCCCTGGCCGCGGCTCGCCGCCGCCGTTCCAACCCCACCGACGCCAAGGTCCCCGGCCCACCTCATCGTCGCCCCCAAGCTCCACCCGAGCTCCCGCCGTGGCCGTCGTCGTGATCGACCGTGTCGGCGACCCCGTGGGTCCCCGGCTCCCTAGCCCCTTCCCCGACCGCGGCGTGCCGCCCCGGGCCCGCCCCCGCTGCCGGCCGACCCTCCCGGCGAGCCTCTAGCCATCCCCGGCCAGCTCCCGCTCGTTCCAGTACGAGTGCGGAGGACGACGACGACCAGGGGATCGATCCCCTCCGTTCCTTTTTTTTCTTTTTTCAGGGAACCGTTTCGGCCTGCTAAGGCACAGCAGCCCGCGGCCTGCCAGCAGCCCAGCCAGGGGCGCGCGCGCGCGGCGCACGGCGGTCCACCCACGGCCCATGTCGCGTGGCCGACGCGGCCCGTGCAGTTTTTTTTTTCGCGGATCTGTTTTCCTTTTCCCTGCTGGACAGATTTTGGAACCTCCGTATCTTTTGAACCGTGACTCCGATTCAGGTGATCCAAGTTTGTAAATTCATAGTTTAAAGATCCCTATCCAGTGGTATAGGTTTTGTATTTTTTTTGTGAGATGCTTAGATGCTCAGCACTCGCGTATGCATGTATAGGTATTCCGCGGTACCGGCGAATCGAAACCCTATCCCGCGACGTGCCCGTGACCTCCAAGCCAAATGGCGTTGATCGTCGAAGGCAAGCTAACCCCTTGCTATGAGCCGTCCCGCAATGTTGTTTGTTATTTGCTTATTGTCTTGCCGAGTATTATATGCTTGTCTGTTTATTTATGCATGACTGTTTATTGTTCTTGTTTAATATGGGACCGATAGTATTACTCCTGCCATGTTTTATTCTTCATTCATGTATGCATTAGATTGATGTATGAGTTATCTGTGCGCCTCGCACTTGCGGGGCTTTGATAACTAAATAACAAACACATGCGTTGATTGTTTGCTTCTTCTTCTTCGCCGAGGTGAGGAACGGACGAATGTCGTCTTATGATCCTCGGAGTTGGGGGCATTTTCCAAAAGAGTTATTTGCTTCTTGTCCCTCCGTCAAATATGGTTGGCGTAGACCACCCGGACTACGACGCTTGGGAGCTGACTTTTCATTTGGTTCTTTTTGCCAAGATTGCTGACACCACGTCGAGATAACCCTCGAGTGGAATGGATGCTTTCTTTCTTATGAATGCTTTTCGGTTCATTGTTTGGAGGCTACATGCCTCACCAACTTTGTATTTGATCTATGATGACACCGGCTGGAGGAACCGCCACAGTCATCTGTTTGAAACACTATGTTATAATCTGTAGTCGATCTGCGATGACGCTTGTTGGCGGACTCGCCACGATAGTCACCCGGTCGACGCTAACCAACTAGTTGATCTGTGATGACGCTTGTTGGCGGACTCGCCACGATAGTCACCCGGTCGACGGTAACCAACTAGTTGATCTGTGATGACGCTTGTTGGCGGACTCGCCACGATAGTCACCCGATCGACGCAAACCAACTAAACTATATTTTGTAGTTGATCTTTTTGTGTTGCTAATGTTTCGTTGTTTGATGATATATTATTATGTTATTGTGGTTGTAGTGTTAGACTAATCCATTGTTGCTTGGGCATGTGAATGATGAAACTTGATTAAATGAAACACCCCTCCAAACAGCGATAAGGTCTATTCATAGTGCCACTAATCTGAACCCTTGAACGCGATACCACCGTTGTCACATGGAAACCGTGACCTAGTAGGTTGTTTAGCCCCTTTTCTGCCATCCGTTGGGCGCAGTCGTTCGGTTGTGCTGTCCGAGGGGAGGGGTCGACAGGCACGGGTTCGACTGCGATAAGGAGTCCGGAGCTAGGCATACCCGGTAGCGCCGGGGGATGTGCCGGACTTACTTGCCCGTTGTACCATGCGTATAGGGTGGGGCAGGAGGGTGTCTTGGCAAGTGGACCGTCACGAGAATGTAATTTGCTTAGTACGGCTTTGGGCGTGATGAACCTGAGGTGTCGGCTGAGTGGAGTGCATTCTGATAGGTGGTAAAGCAAACTCTCGAGAGCATCAACCTAGCCAGCTAGCCCCGTTCCTGGGATATGGAACAACAGTTCAGTGTCAGTCACACTATGTGTCTTTGTCGTGTCCGGAGGTTAAACTTAAGGTTTGTTGGAAAGAATTATGAACGACCTGATCACACTTAATAAACAATAAGGTGATGCAGGGAATGTTACTTGAGATGTCAAATGAGATAAGGCCGGTGGGCCTAGCAGTGGTGACAGATGAGATTAGCCTCGTGAGGCTAGAGGCTCGTGAGCCTAGCTGTGATGATATGATTTGTTGTGTTACTTATCATCAACTGGTACCCCGTTATTCGTCACAGGTAAGCTCTTTGTGTGACCCCCCGGTACACGATCCAACCCCACCTGGCTTGGACTCTGTACTGGTGGTACTCCTGCTGTTTGCTTATGCCATGTTTTACTGTGATGCCATGTTGTCATCCTTTTGGACTGTCATAAGTAGATACTTGCCATGTTTAGATTATTATCATTGCTGGTTATCTGTTGCCTGATTGCTTGACCGTTCATGTCTTGTGGTTATTCTCTTGCGAGTACATCATTGTACTCAGACTGGCTTTTCATGTGGCCAGACTTTGAGAGGATCCACCTCCTACCCTAGCAAGGAGATCGAGCAGGAGCGTGCTAGGATCAGTAGCCCAGCCAGATGCCTATGGAATGGAGCCGCACCAAGCCATTGCCGTACCTACGTCTTCCGCTTCGAGTTAAACTCTGCCCGGTGCTATACTTGGCCATGATATTTGATCATGCCTGGATGGCCATGTAAACCTTTTGTAGCCCTCGGGGCCTGATTGTGTAATGATATTTCCGCTATGTTGCATTGTCGTAACGTGCGTCCAGATATCCTGGGCTGGCGCACGGGGCGACCGCCTCTCTGGCGACATGTGTCAGAGGGGGGTGCCACAGAGCATGGTATCAGAGCACCAGGCTGGCTGTAGACTACCCTAGCATGGAAAGCCCCGCCTTACTTTTCCCGACAATGACCCGATGGATTTAACCCATCTCTGCCAAACCGGCATGGCTCGCGTCGGTCAACAGTATGGTGCAGTGGGACCTATCCCACTCTTTCCCAGCAAGACGAGCCGGTTTCTTCCATGAGAAGAAGCTGACCTTACCCAGTGAACCTGAGACCCAGTCCTAGTTGCTTTATAACCCACCCTCGCCAGCTCTCTGGCAACCCAACTCCTTTAAAGTAGAATCCCATAGAGGAACCTCGCATCCTTATCCCCCCCCAAGAAAATCTAGAACCCTAAGAAAAATCCGATGGCGACCCTTAATGCCATCTTGGAAACCACTGCCGAGGAGCATTCGAGCTTTCGATTGCTTCTCTGGAGGGCCGTCAACCATATCCTTGGTAGCTCCGTTCGCCCCGTGTATGTGGTGTTCCAGAGCTCACTCTCGTCGTCCGGAGATGAATTCCGGGCCGATGTGAGGATCAGCCCGTGTCCCCGGGGCACGAATCAACCCTACTTAATCCAAGGAGGCTGCATGCCCACTCTGGGACTAGCCATCTAGGTAGCAGCCTGGGAATGCCTCGTTCGTCTTCGGTCCTCCGAACCCCTGCTAGCTGAAACTCGGGAGTTCTACTACCTTCCGGCCAGACCACGACCCCGTGGAGAAATGGTCCAAGCCGACGTCTCGAAGGAGCCTGACCCAGCACTAATCAACCAAGTTGCTTACGCCATCGCAATGACAAACCTGAACAACCTCTTGATGGAGGAGCTCGTGACCACAAGGAGGAACCTCAGCCGAGCCCGCCTACACCAATACCTAGGGGAAAGCACACCTACACTCTCCCGCAGGCAAGCCCGAAGTAGCGGACTTCCACTCCCAGATCCCGGCCCATCCCGACGAGTTCCCGAGCAGGTTCCGATCCTCGAAGGTGTTCCTGTATCCTCCGACCTTGCGGAAGAAGGGGACGTGGACACCACTCTTCAGCTCGGCCGCACTCCACCATCTGTGAAGGGCCGCCAAGCGGAGTAAGATCTGTTTAGTTTAGCCGAAGTGGCGCTTATGAGATGTTAGATGAGAGTTTGTGAGAATGTTTGTAATTCCTATGCTTGCTTGTACGTGTGTTTGTGTCGTGTCGAGTGTTTAATAGCCGTTGCGTGCTTGTTATTTGGTATGATTGAAATGATTGTTCCATGTTGCTTCAAGTTTTTAGGGCCATAAAAGTGAAGCATTACTTTCTAAAATGATATTTTCCCCGAGTAGCAAGTTCTACCATCTGTGTGATAGTGCCTCTGCAATTCTCTCTGCTGCAAGAACAGATCTATGACAGCTCAGGGAAGATCTCAGGAATGCAAATCTGGATCTAAATCAGCGGTGAAGGCAAGTTTGATACATCAACAGAGTTCAGTACACAAGGAAAATTTCAGAAACAGAGGATACAAGTTCTACTCCAACATACGACACTCCCACTACCTCAGTACAGATACAGGAGAGCACCCCAGGAAGAAAATCCTACTCCCTCTCGCGCTCAGTGGCATCACCTGAGGATGAGCTTGATTCACCTGAAGCCGGGTCGCGAGCCGCGCGACAACGACGACGGATGGCACGAGCCGCCAGCCGAAGGAACCACCGCATCAGTCACCTGCGGCAGCACCACCTGCTCGCCCGCAGCCGGCCCCGCCAGCTCGCCCACTGCCGGCACCGCAGCAGCATCACCGCCAGTGCCGCACCACCAGTCGTACAAAGCCACCAACAAGAGAACCACCGCCGCATACAACAGTGCCACCACCACCGAAGCCATGATCCAGAAGATCACGATCACGAACAGCTGCTGGAAGAATCCCGCTCCCTCTCGGTGCGCGTAAAATTCGTCGAAGATGGCTGAAAGGAAACCCATGGTGGTAGTGGAAGAGGAAGGAAATTCAGAGACCCCCGTTTATAGTCGTGAGCTCGGATGCCGCACACTGCTCAGCCTCGCGCGGGAAAGGAAAAGAATTGCGTGCCATGCTCGGCCAATTGGCGCGAAACCACCGAGGTACCCAAAGCCGTAATGGCCGCTGCGCCGATGGACCGCATGCACAGCAGTGCCGCAGGGGAGTGCTTCGCGCACTCGGAGTCTTCCTGGTACGAGGGAAGATCCTGCGAGGAAGAAGAAGAAAGGAAGAAAGAGACTAGCAGGTGGACCCGGTCCCACATGACAGCAAGCCAGAAATAACCCTCTGTGTGCCTCTATCCTTTCCTCAGGAGATCAGTCCCTCCAGTGTTTCGTAGGAAAATTTTTGCCAAAATGATTTTGGGGATGGCCCTACCCCACAGTGTCTGTGAGTCAATTATTGGCAAAACAGATGCTTTCTTTTGAAAAGAAACCCTGTTTTCTTTTTCCAAACCTGTGTGTACTTGAAAAGGTATATACAGCTTTTCAAAAAGTGTAGAGAAGGGGCATGTTTAGCATATCCCCAACATTTTGTCTAGCAAAATTTAGTGATGTTTTGGCCAAGTTAAATCCAGGCTATCAAGTGATAATCTGTGTGTGGATCTTGTTTGATCTTGCCATGCTTGTGTGGGTTGAACTAAAAACCATAGGTTTAGTTTTGTTACTCAACCATAGTAAAAAAAAATCTATGTTGATTGATTGTGTGAGCCACTGCCATGCCATCCTTAGAATGCATTGAGGGTGATAAAAAATATTATGCCTTGATAACGTTTGTTTTAGAAAAATACCCTACCGAGTGTTGATCCTTGTGAGTGTTAAACCCTAGTAGTTTGTAGAAAAAGTTTTAAAATATTTTAAAAATAGGGGTAGGTTAAACCATACAAGAAATATCTGGAATAACCCCGGGAATCTCTAATAGTCTCCGAATCTCGGGACGAGATTCTTTTAAGGGGGGAAGGTTTGTAACACCCCAAAATTTCGTCCCTAATTTTTGTGGTGTTTTCCCACACCTACTTTTTCTACTTTCAAAATGTTTTCTTTGAACCAGATGGTCTTTGACTTGGGAATTGCTCTCTCAAAAATTCCCCAGCATCCACGAACCATTCCATCTCCCGTGATAATTTTGATGCTCAGGTTTTCTCTCGAAAACCCTAGCACTAACTATCGAACCTTTTAAACCCTTTTCTCCACCTACCAAAGGGAAGCCTATTTCCATAGCCGGAGAAATTCCACTAAAAATACCAGAGGACTCCCATATCCATACAAAGACATTCCATGCAAAAATTTTGCATACTTCAATGAAATATTTCCAAGTTGGGCGTTATTTTCTAAAATGCCATTTCCAATCCAGGAATTATCTAGACACCTTCCACTCATCCAAAAATTCTGCAATTTTGGTGAGGTGCATGATTTAACCTCCTGAGAATTTCACTCCATTGGCCCAACCTCATTTGAGCAATATTTGAGGTACTTCCTTTGTAATGCCCTTTTTGTGCCTAATAGTGATTTCCAAAGCAACCCCTAGCTACAAACATCATTTGGCATTGCCACTTTGCCAAGTTGACAAGATCCCCTACACAACCCCACCTCCCCAATATCAGATCAAGATTATTTGAGGAAGTGCTTTTGGCATACCCATGCCATTAGGACTTTTTCGGACACCAATTTATTTGACCAACTTCCCTGTGCCCAATTGATCTCAAAATCCACAGACATACTTCTTACATCTATCCTAGCATATTGTGAATTTCGGGGATTTTTGTGAGATGTGCAAGGCCCCTATCATTTCATCGAACACCTGGCGCACCCTTGGTTTTCTGAAAAACTTGTGTTGCGGAGTGTGGAGTTTTTGAGTGTGGCCAGTCTGGTTGTCTAGGTCTTGTCCTTGTGAACCCAGTAGTGCAAGCCTTTTTCAGTTTTGTGCCCCGAGTCGCCGGGAACGCGACGATGCCGCCGTGTCGCGCTCTGGACGTCCGGGACGCGCACTTTGGCAAGACCTAATACCCGTTACTGCCATGGTCGGTGCCTAATCCGGCTGCTGCGGTGCGCCTCGTGCTCCACTGTGCATCTAGCACGGAAGCCTCACCCCCTCCTCCTCCTTATCTCCTCCCTGTGGAGGGGAAACGTCACCCATGACCTCGGTTGGCCATCAATGGCCACACCGGCCACCACCTAATTCTCCTCCTCTCCCTCTATTAAGCCACCCAGCAGCCCCCGAGCGAACCCTAGCCACCCCACCCCATTCCCTATCCCCTGCCCTCTCCATTCAGTGCAAGAACGCGAGAGGGAGGGCCACACAAAACCTCCACAAAATTTCCACCGTTGCCACCGTAGTCCGAGCTCGGGCGCACGAGCAGGAGGCCGACCCCCGCCTCCGATTCCTCCTCCCTGGCGGCGGCCCGCCGCCGCCGTTCCAACCCCACCGACGCCAAGGTCCCCGGCCCACCTCACCGTCGCCCCCAAGCTCCACCCGAGCTCCCGCCGTGGCCGTCGTCGTGATCGACCGTGTCGGCGACCCCGCGGGTCCCCGGCTCCCTAGCCCCTTCCCCGACCGCGGCGTGCCGCCCCGGGCCCGCCCCCGCCGCCGGCCGACCCTGCCAGCGAGCCTCTGGCCATCCCCGGCCAGCTCCCGCTCGTTCCAGTACGAGTGCGGAGGACGACGATGACCAGGGGATCGATCCCCTCCGTTCCTTTTTTTTGTTTTTTCATGGAACCGTTTCGGCCTGCTAAGGCACAGCAGCCCGCGGCCTGCCAGCAGCCCAGCCAGGGGCGCGCGCGCGGCGCACGGCGGTCCACCCACGGCCCATGTCGCGTGGCCGACGCGGCCCGTGCAGTTTTTTTTTCGCGGATCTGTTTTCCTTTTCCCTGCTGGACAGATTTTGGAACCTCCGTATCTTTTGAACCGTGACTCCGATTCAGGTGATCCAAGTTTGTAAATTCATAGTTTAAAGATCCCTATCCAGTGGTATAGGTTTTGTATTTTTTTTGTGAGATGCTTAGATGCTCAGCACCCGCGTATGCATGTATAGGTATTCCGCGGTACCGGCGAATCGAAACCCTATCCCGCGACGTGCCCGTGACCTCCAATCCAAATGGTGTTGATCATCGAAGGCAAGCTAACCCCTTGCTATGAGACGTCCCGCAATGTTGTTTGTTATTTGCTTATTGTCTTGCCGAGTATTATATGCTTGTCTGTTTATTTATGCATGACTGTTTATTGTTCTTGTTTAATATGGGACCGATAGTATTACTCCTGCCATGTTTTATTCTTCATCCATGTATGCATTAGATTGATGTATGAGTTATCTGTGCGCCTCGCACTTGCAGGGCTTTGACAACTAAATAACAAACACATGCGTTGATTGTTTGCTTCTTCTTCTTCGCCGAGGTGAGGAACGGACGAATGTCGTCTTATGATCCTCGGAGTTGGGGGAATTTTCCAAAAGAGTTATTTGCTTCTTGTCCCTCCATCAAATATGGTTGGCATAGACCACCCGGACTGCGACGCTTGGGAGCTGACTTTTCATTTGGTTCTTTTTGCCAAGATTGCGGACACCACGTCAAGATAACCCTCGAGTGGAATGGATGCTTTCTTTCTTATGAATGCTTTTCGGTTCATTGTTTGGAGGCTACATGCCTCACCAACTTTGTATTTGATCTATGATGACACCGGCTGGAGGAACCGCCACAGTCATCTGTTTGAAACACTATGTTATAATCTGTAGTCGATCTGCGATGACGCTTGTTGGAGGACTCGCCACGATAGTCACCCGGTCGACGCTAACCAACTAGTTGATCTGTGATGACGCTTGTTGGCGGACTCGCCACGATAGTTACCCGGTCGACGCTAACCAACTAGTTGATCTGTGATGACGCTTGTTGGCGGACTCGCCACGATAGTCACCCGATTGAAGCAAACCAACTAAACTATATTTTGTAGTTGATCTTTTTGTGTTGCTAATGTTTCGTTGTTTGATGATATATTATTATGTTATTGTGGTTGTAGTGTTAGACTAATCCATTGTTGCTTGGGCATGTGAATGATGAAACTTGATTAAATGAAACACCCCTCCAAACAGCTATAAGGTCTATTCATAGTGCCACTAATCTGAACCCTTGAACGCGATACCACCATTGTCCCATGGAAACCGTGACCTAGTAGGTTGTTGAGCCCCTTTTGTGCCATCCGTTGGGCGCAGTCGTTCGGTTGTGCTGTCCGAGGGGAGGGGTCGACAGGCACGGGTTCGACTGCGATAAGGAGTCCGGAGCTAGGCATACCCGGTAGCGCCGGGGGATGTGCCGGACTTACTTGCCCGTTGTACCATACGTATAGGGTGGGGCAGGAGGGTGTCTTGGCAAGTGGACCGTCACGAGAATGTAATTTGCTTAGTACGGCTTTGGGCGTGATGAACCTGAGGTGTCGGCTGAGTGGAGTGCATTCTGATAGGTGGTAAAGCAAACTCTCGAGAGCATCAACCAAGCCAGCTAGCCCCGTTCCTGGGATATGGAACAACAGTTCAGTGTCAGTCACACTATGTGTCTTTGTCGTGTCCAGAGGTTAAACTTAAGGTTTGTTGGAAAGAATTATGAACGACCTGATCACACTTAATAAACAATAAGGTGATGCAGGGAATGTTACTTGAGATGTCAAATGAGATAAGGCCGGTGGGCCTAGCAGTGGTGACAGATGAGATTAGCCTCGTGAGGCTAGAGGCTCGTGAGCCTAGCTGTGATGATATGATTTGTTGTGTTACTTATCATCAACTGGTACCCCGTTATTCGTCACAGGTAAGCTCTTTATGTGACCCCCCGGTACACGATCCAACCCCACCTGGCTTGGACTCTGTACTGGTGGTACTCCTGCTGTTTGCTTATGCCATGTTTTACTGTGATGCCATGTTGTCATCCTTTTGGACTGTCATAAGTAGATACTTGCCATGTTTAGATTATTATCATTGCTGGTTATCTGTTGCCTGATTGCTTGACCGTTCATGTCTTGTGGTTATTCTCTTGCGAGTACATCATTGTACTCAGACTGGCTTTTCATGTGGCCAGACTTTGAGAGGATCCACCTCCTACCCTAGCAAGGAGATCGAGCAGGAGCGTGCTAGGATCAGTAGCCCAGCCAGATGCCTGTGGAATGGAGCAGCACCAAGCCGTTGCCGTACCTATGTCTTCCGCTTCCAGTTAAACTCTGCCCGGTGCTATACTTGGCCATGATAATTGATCATGCCTGGATGGCCATGTAAACCTTTTGTAGCCCTCGGGGCCTGATTGTGTAATGATATTTCCGTTATGTTGCATTGTCGTAACGTGCGTCCAGATATCCTGGGCTGGCGCACGGGGCGACCGCCTCTCTGGCGACATGTGTCAGAGGGGGGTGCCACATTAGTGGTCCGGTGATTATTTCCATGCTTATGAAATTGATGGAATGTTCGGACATGGTGGATACTTGTGGTACATAATTAAAATGCCTAAAAGGCTTGGATGAGTTGCCATCGGGGGGATGGTGTTTTGTCTCATTCTTGCCACCTAGGTGTGAGTTCTTGTCTCTTGAACCAAGATCGAGCGTGCTTCCATCGGTGGGGGTATGGGCCCCTTACTAACCAAATAACTTGTGCGGGCGTATCCAAGGGTCCTCTAGTTTGCGTTTTCCATTTGCGTGTGAGTTGCAGGTGGATGATGGCGCGAAGAGGGGGTGGTGGTGTTTAGGATGTGGCGATGGGGGCAGGGTGCTGAAATAGGCACGGGAAACTTGTCATGTCTTCATGATGATCCTTGGATAGTCTCATGCGAGGTAAAGGTTTAACCGCGCCCACTTGCCAGCTTTCCCCGGAAGAGAGCTAAACAGGCGAGCCGGATGGTACTGATGGGTAAATTAGTACACCCCTGCAGGGTTTAATCTTTTCGAAGAGCCGTGTCCATGGTTATGGACAACTTTGGAATGGATTATGAGATCATAGAAAACATGAACTTAATTAAAATTTGGCAACATTTTTATAAAGGTTCATTTCCTCGAGGGTGATTCGAGGGAGTGCCTTGGTGGAGATGAGTGGTGGATTCTGGCTACTGTTGGTTCAATGTGAACTAAAGAAAGAAGTTTTACTATCTTATCCCCTTGTGAAAACCTTCTGAGTAGTCAATGCCATGAGTCATTTCTTTAAAAATGGAAAACTAGCTTTATGCAAAACAACTACTATATAGCTTTAGAGCCAATCAACATTGGGCCTTTATCGCCCTAGTAACCTTGCGAGTAAGTCGTACTCAGTCTCTCTTTGTTGCTTCTTACTTGTTTCAGAGGAGGACGTCACCGAGCAGGAAGGTGGGTTCTTTGTTGACATCGACGAGTAGTCTGGGGTTACCAGGTGGCAGCTTGGGACGACATGGAACAGGCTGGCTGGGATTGTTATTTGTAGGCCTCTTAGGCCATAATTTGGAACTTGTTGTTTAGACAACTATATTTGCTTCCGCTTGATGTAATGTTGGGTCTGTGACCTCTGATGTGTCTTTTGCTATCTTTATCATTATATGAGTTGAACTATGATCTCTTTGTGTCGTAGAGTCTGTGATGTGCCAGATGTTCCGCAGTTTTGATCTCTTTATTATGCATTGATAGCTATGCCAGTGTTTATGGCATGATCGATGTGTTGCGTGGGAGCGGTAACCCCATTGCCCTTCAATTGTGTAGCATAGCATGTGGGTTACATAGCCTCTCTGTAAAATTCCGGGGTCAGGGCGCTACAAATTGGTATCAGAGCAGGACTGCATGTAGGAAACCCTTCTATTGGTCGATGTCGAGTCTAGTGTTGTGAAAGTTATTTATAACCTAAAAATGAGTTGTGAAAACCCTCTTAGGATTCTTTTTACTCCTCACCCAATTCTCTCTATCTCTGAGTTACCTTACCTCTATTTGTTTTAACAGTTGTGTCCGAGTTTTAGGTTCTCGGGGTTGGGTTCTTATTGTCCAGTGTATGTCTCGAGTCCTTTGCTTCTGTTTGCTACCGCCGCGTTGACGTGGTGTCACACGTGGTTGTCTTGTTCTGTTCACTTGTGTTAATGCCATCTTAAGTCTCTGTACCAGGGAGGACGCTAATGCTCTATCCTAAATATTCGGAGATGAATACTAACTGTGCCCTTGTTCAAAATCTTCAGTATGTCTCCTGCCCGTCGTGGTAACCAAGGCGATCCTGAGCCACCGCCGCCACCCTCTATGGCGGAGGTTCTGATGGCTATTGAGGAGAACCGCCTGCGCAACGAGCGTTTGCTCGAGCAGTTGGTGCAGCAGGGTGCCCGAAGGAACAATGACTGCAACACCCTCACGGAGTTCTTGCGCTCCCAGCCACCGACTTTCTCTGAAGCTAGAGAGCCGCTGGATGCGGACGACTGGCTGCGTGCTCTCGAGCGCAAGTTCGCCACACTGCATGTTTCAGCGGCTGAACAAGTGAACTTCGCGACCTACCTTCTGAATGGAGCCGCTGGTTCCTGGTGGGAAAGCCATATGTCGATGTTTGTTGTGGGCCAAGTCTTCACCTGGGCTAAATTCCACACTGCTTTCCGTGCGGCTTACATCCCCATGCCCATCATGGACCTAAAGAGGAGGGAGTTCTTGGATCTGAACCAGGGACGTATGGACGTCCAAGCTTATGGGCGTGAGTTCAACCACCTCTCTCGTTACGCCCCTCGGGACGTGACCAATGATGAGGACAAACAAGAGTTGTTCCGCAAGGGGCTTGCACCGCAACTCCGATATGAGCTGCTGCCCTTCAAGTTCTAGTCTTACGAGACCTGTACAACCAGGCTCTCACTCTGGAGCAAGGTAGGAAGGAGCTGGAAGCTTACAAGAGGCCAGCGTAGGGGGACCATCAGAGCTCCTCTTCTTCTGAAGTCAAGAAGCGCAGGGTCTTCATGCCATTCAGTGCTGTGCCCCGTGCTCCTTTCACGGCAAGGCCCTCAGGATACAGGCCACCTCCGCCTCGCCCAGCTACTTCGACCTTGGGTGCGGCTGGAAGTGGGTTTCGTCCTCAGCTGCCTGCACCACCGAGGCCCACTTGCTACAGCTGTGGCCAGCCGGGTCACTTCTCAAGGGAGTGCCCTCAGAAGGCACCTGCTACCGCAACACCTGCACCAGCTCCCTCTACACCAGCAGCCAAGGCTATGACTGCCAGCCGTGGTCGTCTGAACCACGTCTCTACTGAAGGAGTTGAAGAGGACCTCGGTGTTCTCATGGGTACGCTTCGAATTAATGCATATCCAGCTTCAGTCTTGTTTGATTCTGGAGCATCGCATTCATTCATATCCATATCATTCGCACATCGCCACCAAATACCGTTTGTGACCATGGACTCCCCTCTAATGGTTAAAACACCAGGCTCTAGTTGGCAAACTAACTAGATCGCTCCTGAGGTTCAGGTTTCCATAGGTTCAATACCTTTTCCGTTCTCGTTGATAGCCCTGAAGTCAGATGGTCTAGATGTTATTCCGAGCATAGACTGGCTAGTCAAATATCAGGACAACTTGAACTGTGCTGCCAAGACTGTCACAGTGATCCACCCAACCTACGGGCTAGTGCGTTACTGGTCCCCTACATCCGCAACTCCATCCGCTGCCACTCCTCTCTCTCTAGAGATCAGTCTTTACTTCATGGAAGGTATCACCCCGCCTGAGATGCATGAGGTAGATGTGGTGTGTGATTTCCCCGATGTCTTTCCTGAAGAATTGCCTGGCATTCCACCTAATCGAAGTGTGGATTTTGTCATCGAATTGGTTCTGGGAACTGCTCCAATTTCCAAAAGGCCCTACCGCATGCCAGCGGAAGAGCTGACTGAGCTGAAGAAAAAAATTGATGAGTTTATGGAGAAGGAATTCATTCGGCCTACTAGCTCACCCTGGGGTTGCCCTGTCATCTTTGTCAAGAAGAGGGATTCTAATGTTCCTCGTCTGGTTGTTGATTATCGGCCCCTGAATTCGGTAACCATCAAGAACAAGTATCCTATTCCTCGGATAAATGATCTCTTTGATCAGCTAGCTGGTGCAACTGTATTCTCCAAGATGGATCTGAGGTCAGGCTACCATCAGATCAAAATCAGGAAGGAGGATATTCCGAAGATGGCTTTCACTACCTGTTATGGGTTATACGAGTATACCGTCATGTCTTTTGGTCTGACCAATGTCCCGGCTACCTTCATGAGGCTTATGAACTCCATCTTCCATGAGTACCTCGACAAATTCGTCATAATATACATTGATGACATCCTTGTTTACTCCAAAACCGAAGAAGAGCATGCTGAGCATCTTCGGCTAGTTCTGACAAAGCTTCGTGATCATCGTCTCTATGCCAAGTTCTCCAAGTGTGAGTTCTGGTTAAAGGAACTCATCTTCTTAGGTCATGTGGTGTCAGCTGCTGGAGTAGCTGTAATACCCGACAAGATTCAGTCAATTCTGGATTGGCCTACTCCAAAGTCGGTCAAAGACATCCATTGCTTCCTTGGGTTGGCGACTAACGAGCTACTAGGCTCGTTAAGGCTCGGCTCGTTAAGACTTGTGATCGTTAAGGCTCGAATCATTAAGCTCATTAAGGATAACGAGCTAAATACAAAGCTTGGCTCTGTTCGTTATATGTTCGCGAGCGTTCACGAGCAGCTCATTAAGAAAATACATTACTAATCAGGATACATCATGCCGTCATACATAAAAAAATGTATAGGTCCAGCCATTCACAAACAGGAATACATACACGCACCAAGCTAATTGAGCAAGATAGGTAGTAATCATCAGAAACAAAGTAAGTGCTAGCAAGGAAATAGAATAGGAACTATGGACGCAGCCATGTGACACGTTGCTACCGAGCTTAACGAGTACCTCACGAAACTCGCTAACTCGATTGTTTAGCTCGTTAGTGTTAACGAGCAAAGATTGCTACTCAGCTTGGTTCGTTAAGATAACGAGCCGAGCTCAAATGAGTCGAGCAGCCGAGCGTTCATTAAGCTCGCCGAGTTTCGAGATTTTTGTCGGGTTATTACCGCCGATTCATTGAGGCCTTCTCCAAGATAGCCAAACCTTTGACACACCTTCTGAAGAAGGATAAGAAGTTCGTATGGACAGACAAAGCTGAAGAGAGCTTCCAAACCCTAAAAGTCAAACTCACGACCACTCCTGTGCTTGTCCTTCCGGACACAGACAAAGACTTTATCGTCTGCTGTGACGCCTCATTACAAGGCTTGGGCTGTATGCTAATGCAAGAAGGCCATGTGGTAGCATATGCTTCTCGCCAACTTAAACCGCATGAGCAACACTATCCAACCCATGATCTAGAGCTTGCTACCGTGGTTCATGCTCTGAAGCAATGGAGGCCCTACCTGCTGGGCAACCGTTGCGAGATCTTCTCGGATCACCAGAGTCTGAAATATCTCTTCACCCAACCAGATCTGAATCTCCGACAGAGGAAATGGTTGGAGTTAATCAAGGACTATGATGTGACCCTCAGCTATCAGCCCGGCAAGGCCAACATTGTGGCAGATGCGCTGAGTCGCAAGTCTTATTGCAACACCCTGATGGTTGAGAAGGCCCAACCTGCTCTTCATGAGGAATTCGCCCGTTTGAATCTGGAGATTGTTCCCTCCAGATATCTAGCAAACTTAGAGATCAAATCCACTCTTGAGGATGAGATCAAGGCACCCCAGCAGCAAGATACTGGCATCCTCGAAATCAAAGAGAAAATAGCTAGTGGGAAGGCTAATTGTTTTTCTGTTGATGACAACTGTGTTGTCTACTTTGGTGACCGTCTGGTGGTGCCCAAGAGTGGGAATACCAAAGGGTTGATACTCTCAGAAGCTCATGAATCACCCATTTCCATTCATCCGGGTAGTACCAAGATGTACCAAGATCTTCGCCGTCAATTCTGGTAGTCTTGCATGAAGCGAGAAATTGCCGAGTACGTTGCTGAATGTGATGTCTATTGCCGTGTGAAGGCTGAACATCAAAGGCCAGCGGGTACTCTTCGCCCCATAGCTATTCCCGAGTAGAAATGGGATGAAGTTGGTATGGCATTACCGGTTTCCCGAGGTCACAAAAGGGTAACTGTCGTGGGGTTGTCACGGCAAGTTCTTCCTCAGGGAAGATAAGTTGTGGGGCCATTGGTGATCGGAGTACGCAGGAGTTGTTAATCTCACCTAAGTACAAGGATTTACCCAGGTTCGGCCCCTCTCGATGGAGGTAAAGACCTACTTCCTGCTTCGGCTTTATTGATGTGATTTGCTCTCAATTACAAGAACCAGGTCTCGCTAACTCGAGATCCGGCGACTTCAACCTCTTTGGGGTTTGGTGTTGCGCGTTCTCAGACTTGTCTAGGCTTCTTGAATGCTTGTTGATCTAAGGTCCAGGGCCCTCCTTATAAAGGCGGTCGGGTCCCTGGACTTACAAGTTTACACCGGGTCATACTTGGACACGGAGTCCTATTCTATGTCTTGGTCGTCCAAGTTACAACTCCGGGTCGTACTAGGACTCTTTTTCGACGAGTCCTTCCTTCTTCATGGGCCTTGGTCGACTTGTCTCCAGCCCAGCCCATGTAACTTGAAGTGCGACCCGACTTTGGCCTTCTTGGTTTTGCTGGTCTACTTTCCGGGTCTATGTGCCTACCTATAAAGTATCCCCCCATCAGTAGCCCCCGAATTTATCTTGGGCGCAGTCTTGGCAGCTTCCTCCGACTCCTTGGTTCGACTCCTTGGTTCGACTTCTCCGATTGGAGTCACAAGCTCAAAAGTCGCCTGCTGCTAGCTCCAAAATGAATTCCTGCATAAAAACACAACACATATATAAAATGAGTCCTTCCTCACCCTTTGCTCAAGCCCACCACTCTTGCCTTTGCATCAGCTGGCCGAGTTTGTTGTGGCTCTTATAAACTAGCTTTGAGGAATCTGAATCTTGCCACTTCTTGCAGACACAGGACTCGCCTTTCTGAGACAAGCCGGTGGTTCTTTCCACTACTGTGCCTTCATTTTCTTAGACATACTCTGTTCGACTTTGGCTGCCGTATTTTTTACCACGAAATTTCCGCGGATGTCTCCACATTTTCTGCACTGTTAATGTGGAACAGCCCCGTAACTTTCTAGGGTTTTACCCCTTATAAGTTGTCAAGGGTGGGGTCCAAAAAACCCTCACTTGCCCTTTCGCCTCCAATCTTCTTCTTCCTCCCGCTTGTCGGGGATATAAACCCCGGATACCCCAGAGAAGCCTATTCCTTCAGTTCTCCACAGGCCGGCTGCACAAGTGCTGGCTGCGCAGCGCCGCCTGGAACCGGCCGGCTGAAGCAAGCCGCCTGCGTCTACTCGGAAGCGGACGTCCGGCTGGATTGAAGCCGGCCGCACCAACCGACAGCTCCGTACGAGTGGGCCAGATCCGCGTAACCGCTCTGGGTGAACAGTACCCCTTGTCGGGAATCTCCTGTACCGAATCATGACAGCAAGCTCCAGTCGGCTTGTAACCGTAGTGATGTCATAGGGGCAAATCTGTAACTTCCTTGTAACCCAAAACCCTAGCCCGCTGCCTATATAAAGCGGGCTAGATCCTCCTGCGCGAGGCAGGCAGGCAAAGGAAGCAGAGGAGACATGCACACAGGCAACTAGAGTACCACGTAGTATCATCTTCAACCTCCAGCCGGCTAGGATCTCCAGCCGGCTGCCACCCGAAACAGCTCAAGGAGCATCATTGTAGCCCGATCCTGTGACCAAGCAATAAGAACAAGAAGAGCAGGACGTAGGGGTGTTACCTCCATAAGGAGGGCCCTGAACCTGGGTAACTATCGTGTGTTTGCGTGCTTGTTGCCCAATCCCGCGAGAGCATCCATCGTCGCCTGCCCCACAATCTTTTCCATCTCTGATGGATATGCCGTGCAACCCACCACGACATTTGGCGCCCACCGTGGGGCTCGCGACGAGCGGAGTCACGTTCTGCGCAGGATCCCGGACCGTAGATGATCGGCGGATCGTCTCCGGCCTCGTGCTCTCCATCGGCTGCGTCCTCGACAACACCAAGAGCTTCACCGACGTGGGCTTCACCAGCGGGGGCACGGTCGTCACCCTCGGCGACTTCCACGTCTACGTCGCCGTCGCCACCAAGGAGTACCCGGAGGTGGTCTACTCGAGCTTGGCTCCTTTGATCTTCGATGCCAGCATCTGCAACGACGACTCCGCCTTCGGCTACCTCAACTCCGGCGACGCCGACTGCGACGACGCCAAGCTCAGTGTCTACGCCGAGGTGCACATGGTTGAGCACGCGGTGGCGGGAGGCGCCGTCGCCGCTACTGTTCATGAAGCTGGCGAACCTTCTCGTTTCCAGTGCAATCTGGAGGCTGATTTCGAGCTGTTAAGCACCCCCATCGCGTCGGGTGCAGATCCAGCCAAGGCGGCGGCTGAACTCGAGAGGATGCGTCAACAGATATACGACAAGGCTCTTCACCTCGCATCAACGCAGCGCCGACTCAACGCCACGATGCGCGAGTACAACACCGTCCACGGCTTCGAGCCGGCAAGGGGCAACATGGAGAAGCTGAATGAAGTCCGACGCAAAGGAGGGGATCTCGGCGGTGTCCTGAACCGTGCCGACCAGCCGCATGAGCATTCGGACATCGTCTTGCCCGAGTACAGCAACCCGGTGCAAAACATGAAGGCTGCGGAGGCGGCCGCAGCAGAACTACCCCATCTCCAAGGCGAGGAGCTACGCCAACAAGCACGCCGAGTCCAGGAGCTCATCGCCGCGGCTAACCGGCAGCAACGCGAAACCGAGGCGACGGCGAGCCGAGAACATCATGAGCCGCCTCCAGGCTACGATGCAGCCGGCAAGTCCAAGCAAGGCGCTGAGGCGTCATCCACGAGCCGCGGAAGGGCGAAGGACAAGCAACCACGAGTTCATCGCGAGGGGAGCGCGAGCTCGCATCCTCGCGACCACGGCCGTGACCCGGCTGGACGACGTGAAGACGGCAACCGGAACGGGCCCCAAACCGGCCGCAGCGTCAAGGAGCGAGTCGACCACAAGGTCACCATCGACGAACGCCTAGGGCCGCTGGGACCCGAAACTAGCGACGACGCACGCCACCGCATCGACGTGCATCATCGAGGAAGAGGACATCGCCGCCCATCGTTGTTTCGGACCCCGCATCCGGAGCGAGCGATTCTCGAAGGGATTCACCCTTCCCAGGGACACACCCAAGTACAACGGCACCGCGAAGTCGGAGGACTGGCTCGCCGACTACGTCACGGCGGTCAACATCGCAGGCGGCAACAAGCGAGTGGCCGTGCGCTACGTGCCTGCGTCTACTCAGAAGCGGACGTCCGGCTGGATTGAAGCCGGCCGCACCAACCGACAGCTCCGTACGAGTGGGCCAGATCCGCGTAACCGCTCTGGGTGAACAGTACCCCTTGTCGGGCATCTCCTGTACCGAATCATGACAGCAAGCTCCAGTCGGCTTGTAACCGTAGTGATGTCATAGGGGCAAATCTGTAACTTCCTTGTAACCCAAAACCCTAGCCCGCTGCCTATATAAAGCGGGCTAGAGCCTCCTATGCGAGGCAGGCAGGCAAAGGAAGCAGAGGAGACATGCACACAGGCAACTAGAGCACCACGTAGTATCATCTTCAACCTCTAGCCGGCTAGGATCTCCAGCCGGCTGCCACCCGAAATAGCTCAAGGAGCATCATTGTAGCCCGATCCCATGACCAAGCAATAAGAACAAGAAGAGCAGGACGTAGGGGTGTTACCTCCACAAGGAGGGCCCTGAACCTGGGTAACTAGCGTGTGTTTGCGTGCTTGTTGCCCAATCCCGCGAGAGCATCCATCATCGCCTGCCCCACAATCTTTTCCATCTCTGATGGATATGCCGTGCAACCCACCACGACACCGCTCATTCTCTTTCCCGTGCGCAGCTCGCTCCACAAGCACGCCATGGCCCCCAAGCGCTCCAAGGCTGCTTCCAAGGTCAAGGCTTCCTCATCCAACCGAAGAATCGACATCGCCGCCGCGGCCGCCGCCGCGGCCGCTGCCGCCGCTAAGACTTCCTCGTCGAAGCGATCAATCTCCGCTGATTGGGGCGGATCTACCACTACGGCCGAGCAAATCAAGGGGTATCAGCTCGCTGGTCTCCTCCCCTCCAATGTCAAGGCTCGTGCCCCAGGGAATGAAGCGGTGCCCTCTCCAGCGAAGGGGGAGGTCGTGATCTTCTCCGAGCATCTTTTCCAAGGATTCACTCCACCGGGTAATTTGTTCTTCCGCCAAGTCCTTGAGTTTCTAGAAATTGCGCATCCACGATCTCGCGCCCAATTCCGTTTTGACCCTCTCCAATTTTGTCACTCTTTGTGAGGACTACCTCCAAATCAAGCCGGACCTTGATCTCTGGCTTGAGCTTTTCTATTGCAACCCCTAGCCTGAAACCTCGGGGGGTCCTCTTCTTCAATGCGGCGATGTTGCTCTTCAGCGTCGCCTTCACTCCGTCTTCTCCAAACCTGTCTTTCCAAACCGTGTCAAGGATTGGCACAAAACATTCTTTTACTGCAAGGACACATCCCCTGAAGATGAGCCTCGTCTTCCAATCTTCTCTGAGGATCGCCTAGAGACGACTCCTGTCATGAAAGCTAGGTGCTCAGAGGCCGCCCGGCCAAAAGTCGAGTCCTTAATCACACGGATTCAGCCTCTCTTGTCATACAAGCTGGAGAACATGGATTTGGTACGTTGCTGGATGACCTGGAGGATCCAGCCGTTGAGTCCTAGGACTCGGCTTATATGTCAATACACTCGTTGTGTGACTGATGATCTCCGCATATCGGAGAAGCTGTCTGACGACCCTGAACTGGGCCGATTGATCAAGAAACTGACAGGCAGGCCAGTGAAGGATCAAGTAAATTTTGGACTTGAGCCTTTTTGCTCCACCAATCAAGCTCCCGCTGTAAGTATTTTATTTGCTTCACTTTGATCTGCTTTCTCTATTTCATTTGCTAACTTGACTTTCTGTCTCCTTTACAGTTAACTGACTCCTTCTAGAAGCCGGCTTCTGAAATTGCAACGGAGGCTGAGGCCGAGAAAGAGAACGAGGAGGAAGCTTCTGCCACAGAGCAAATCGCTGAGGCAGAAGGCCTTGATGGTGATGCCAACGAGGATTCCTCTCCCAGGAGGCTCCTGTTGAAGACGATGATGATGAGGAGGAGTCCTCTCCGGAGGCTCCTGTTGAAAATGTTGCTGGGGAGGAGTCCTCTCAGGAGGCTCCTGTTACTGAGCAGGGACATATGGCTTCTAGTCCTGCCGCTACCCAGCCAACCTCGTCTGAGGAGTCCTCAGCCGCAAAGAGCCGCTCCTCTTCTCCCCCAGCTCCCAATAAGAATGGGTCTTGAGAGGCTGTTCCTAAGGTACCTCTCTCACGAGTCCTTGGATCAACCAATTCAACTGCTAAACCCCAAGAATGTACGCAGAGCATTATTGCTGCTAGGAAGAGGAAGCTGCGCTCCGACGGCCCTGCAGACACCCCTGATCCTTTGCCAATTTCACATCAAAGAAAGTCGACTTCTCCTCCTAGCAAAGCCGACTCCTATCGCTCTGGCATGTCTATGCCTTCTTCTGACTCTCAGGCCTCTTTGGGCCTTGAGACTAACACTGGGTATGACTTCTTAGCTTGCTTGCTCTTATATGACTTCTGTGTTTCCTTTTCATGAACTTCTTGCTGACTTCTAACTTTGTCTGTTTTCACAGCTCGGCCTTATCTGAAGGTCATAAAGCTCCAGAACATGGCTGATGTCACATCAGCTCGTGGATCTATCCCTCCTTCTGCTTCTCATACGACAAGCACAAGGACTGCTCCTTCCACACCTGCATCTGCAGGTGTCATCATTACTACTGCTCCCACTGTCCCCGAGTCCCTTCCAAAGTCTCGGGGGGAAGCTCCATTGGTGGTCCAGTCCTCTTCCGGGACTGAGACTCCTAAGACCATTCCTCAACCTTCCCTGACTCCTCATCAAGCGGCTTCTACAGCCCAACTCAATGAGCCGGCCAAGTTCTCAATTGATTACAGCCGACTTCGAGTGGCTAACAACAAGTCCTTTTCTGAGGCTTGGATAGAGGCTGTTGAACTGAATGATCAAGCAGCCAGATTGAAGGATGATGAGCAATTGGCCATTAGATCTCTTCGACTGATCCATGATGTAAGCTTTCTGACTTCTAGCTTTTGTGTTCTCTGGTAGCCTCCTATTGCAGTAGCCCCCAAGCACCTTATCTGTGGTGACTTGTGACTAAGATAGGTGCTTTACTCTGAACTTTAACTCAATTGCTCTGTAGAAAAAACTTCTGCATTGTAGCTCCCCAAGCACCGAGCTCTTCTAGGACTCGGGGATTCACTTTAATGACTCTTAGGTATAGTAAACAAAAAAGTTTTCCACGAGCCCCAAGCGCCGGGTTGTCAGCCTGCGACAACTTGGAGCTACAAATCGATGTAAATAGCTGATACTTAACTTGTAGAAAAAACTCTATTCTGCGAGTAGCCCCCAAGCGCCAAGTTGTTAACTTGTGACGACTTGGAGCTGCTAACTTATTAACTCATGACTTGTGAATGTTGCATCTGGAGAAAAAATTTGACTCCTGAGTAGCCCCCAAGCGCCAACTTGTTAACTTGTGACGACTTGGATCTCATGAGTTGTATATCTGACTTGTGAGTGCTGACTTGTGAATTCTGACTTGTATTTGCAGAATCTTATCTCCAAGATGAAGAGAGACATGAAGGAGCTGGAGGACCAGCTGCTAGTGCCAGGTCTGCTCAATCTGAAAAGGAGCACTCTCTCCAGCTGGAAAAAACCTGAAGATTCTATCTGCTGAGCTGGATCAGGTGAAGAAAGAGTCGGAGGTAGCCAAGAAAACTGCCCTGAAAGCTCATAATGAGCTAAAAGCAGTTTATGACACCTTCCGTAAAGGTATTGGAGCCATGTGCCAACACATCTTTGGTAAGTTTATGTCTTTACTCACTCCTTCTTTGCACTGTTTTGAAGCACTTCTCAACTTATACTCACTGATTTCTTTCTGCAGGGTCTGACTCCCCAAAGCTTAAGTTGCCCGTCAGCAAGCAACTACATGAGATGCTGGACCATTGTCATGGGCTACAAGAGGGAGCCCGTGCTGTGGTAAAATACTTGAATGCCAAGGACAAGTGCCCCAAGGAACCTGAGCGCCTGGTAGATGAACTTTCTAGGGCACCAGGCTATATGCGCCTTTGGAAGCAGTCCTTTTTAAGGAGAGCCTCTATCAGGATCCTTGCTCTAGCCCACAGCTATTATCCAACTGTCATAGTACCAGCTCTGCTCACTATGGGGAAGCCAGAGCAACATGAAGATGGCAAACCCTTTACTCAGGATGACTTCAAGGCTGAAGAGAAGCTGGTGCGTTCTTATGCATGTGGGATTGCCAACAAGATGGACCGTGAGGTATGGGTTCATCACTATGACTTGGAGAACAAGAGGGTTGCCCCGGTGATGTGGGCATACCCTCCGGGCACCCCACAATTGGCATAACTGGTAAAGCACAATCGAAGATGTATTTGGAGGCCCACCTGGCGGCCCAATGAAGCCCAAGAAGCCACAACTTGTAGGGCAAGGCAACTCATGTAAACCCTACCTGGTTGCATATATAAAGCCAGGTAGGGGCAACCAAATAGACAGAGGAGACTACACCCGCCACCGGCGGCCAACCATTGTAACACTGCCATGAATATAATCAGACAAGCAGGATGTAGGTCTTACCTCACAATGAGGGGCCGAACCTTGGTAAATCCTTACTTGTTAGCCGTCCGATACTACCAGCGCGCGAACTTCTCCCTCTATACGAAACCCTAGGTATCTCACCTAGGGATTTGTCGTGGTAACCCCACGTCAATTGGCGCCGTCTGTGGGAAGAACACGCGCTGGATCATGGTGTCGGCGGCTCCAGTCTTCATCAACAACGGCAGACAAATTGCATCTGATCGGAACATCGACGCCGCGCGATCAACTTCATCAACAACAATGACAAGCTCGTCGCCGCATCGCATCAGAATTGAGTCGGTAGATTGAATCTCGCCGGCTTGATCGATGCTTCATCGCCTGCATACGCATCCGTGCGGAGAAAGTCGGATCTGATCAAAGCGAGCCACACGCGCACGCAAGTGGCTTCGGCGTCGACTCCATCAAGGCATCAACTATTTGCGTCTCGCCTGGGGAGTAGGCAGCTGCAGCTGCAACTTGCCGCGACTTGTCGATCTCATCCCCGAGTGCTGCTGCTAGCTACACGCCTGCTGCTCTCTGCGGATCACACAGATCTGCACAGATCGATGAGTACGAGCTAGAGAAAGCAAAAGGAGCCACGATCCTTCATGGAAGAAGTTTTGGGTTTAATTCCTGCCGTGTACGCGATGCCAGGCGGGAGGCGACATGCATGGATCGATCTTCCCGACAAAACTCCAGCAGAAAAAGAGTGCAACTGCATATGATCGTGGCCATGATCGATGCCTTTTCTTTATTCATTCCTCTCTCTCATTAATTATTCATCTGATTAATCACTTTCTCTATTCCTAATCCATGCGTACATGTTGTTTTTACCCATGGTTTGGAGGATCAAATCCACAGACGCATGCAGATTTGATCTGACTTGCCTGGTCAACGTGGCCAGCGATTGCTTATTGGACACACCGCCATGACTGGTTGCCTCGATGACAACCCTGACTCCAGGGGACGTACCGCAGCAAAACTATTCTCGATGAGTTTACTTGCCTTTGATTTTAGCCAGCAATTATTCTACTTTATTTTTATCAAATATTTTGGTTATCCTCGATGTCGTGATGTGTTATTTCTGATATGCTCGAGAGCATCAAAATAGCTGCAAGGACATCCGCCTTTACAACACGTGCATACGAGTCGACGACGTCGACAAGGTGCATATGCAGCTCAATAGCCTCGAAACCTCGGTGGCACACGGCGTAGATACGTGCCGCCGGCCGACTTGACGAACAAGTGCAACAGTCATCGACCCATCATGGACGTCTTTGACGAGTCGACCTCGACGGTCCACGGGCTTTTGCCGCGTCGTCAGCAGCTAAGTCGCTTTAATATTTGAATTCTTCAGCCAATATATAACTCTTCGGCTGCACGCACCGACACCCGGGGGCTGCGTCACATAGTATACAAAGATTTTTTCCTTTCAGTTATTGCAGATGTACTACCCCTCATCGATTCGACAAAGATGGACTCGGGGGCTGAACACTGTCGCCCCCGTTTAGTCAAGCGTCAACTTCTTCAACGTCACATCCACTCCGCCGCGTCAATTCTGTCCGCCGCGTTGAGTCCGCTACATCCATCCTGCAAAGAGCCTGCTCCCTAGAAGGGCACCAAATACCCTCGGGGGCTGGTGTTTCGACATCAACAACAACAACAAACGACTACGCCTCGCCAGCTCGATAAGATGGGCCCGGGGGCTGAACGTTGCAGTCGCCCGTCGACTCCGTTCGCCGTGTCGACTCCGGTCCACCGCGTCGAGTTCTTCGCATCTACTCTGCCACGTCGACTCCGGTCCGCCGTGTTGAGTCCCTCGCATCTACTCCGCCGCATTGACTCCGTCCGCCGCGCCGAGTCCCTCAGCGACAACCGATACAACATCGCCTCAGTGGCATCCGATACTCGGGGGCTGCTGTACAGGCCTTACAACAACTCATCAGTTCAGCGCACCCGATATTACATCGGGTCAGCGGCACCTGATACTACATCGGGTGAGCGACACCCGATACTCGGGTGCTACGCTGTACGGCCCTACAACAACATCGCCTCAGGTGCACCCGATACAACATCGCCTCAGCGATACCTCATACTACATCGGGTCAGCGGCACCCGATACTCAGGGGCTGCGCCGCACAAAGTGATACTACATCGCCTCAGCGGTACCCGATACATAAGGTGCCTTGTTCGGCCGCACCTGATATATAAGGTGCCATCTTTGGTCGCACCCGATAATCAAGCAGCTAACAATCATCTGATAGTATATCGGCTTATACTTCGGAGCTTTACCCGAACAACGAACACAAAATACCTGTGATGGATCAGATACAATTGACCCTCGGATGCTGCGCTCTACAGTGCAAAGGTAAGAACCACCGATCCGTCGTGTAGGGCCGGGCCCAATGGCAGCAGCCGTGGTAGCCTGACAGATATGCCGCACCAACAGGTGTTAAGAAAAATCCCGACGGACGCGTTGGCTACCCTCTTAGGCCAAATTCGGCTCCGTCAGACCTCAAGCGGCAGGAGTCGAAGGGACTAGCCTCCAAACTCGAGCCCGGGGACTTGAGTTTGACGTACGCTGATAGTGTTTGTGCCCGAGAGCACTTAACTGGTCCCGATCCGTCGAGAGTACCAGGCTTATTACGCAAAATCCACCGCTAAAGCGTCCTGAAATACGGATACGAATGAATCACCAATAGCAAAATCGCACCAGGTCGATATGATAAATGTTAAATTCCCGCCAGACTCTTCGAGTTCTACACTCCCATCGGGAGCGGCACTCGCCAAGTGCTTGATCATGACAAAAATCAAGGCAAATTGAGCTTATGCCCAACTATAAATAGTTGAACATAGCCTCGGGGGCTACTCCCATCGGGAGCGCTGGTCGCGCACCCGATGAGAATTGAGTTAAACTTGCATTTGTGCTTGGTCCTTAGCAGAGTCGACCATATCGCATCGGACTTCTCAAAGTCGGGTTCTCTATAACCCGCACCGGACTTATTAAAGACGGGCTCTCTATAGCCCGCATCGGAATTATCAAAGTTGGGTTCTCTGTAACCCGCACCGGACTTATTAAAGTCGGGCTCTCTATAGCCCGCATTGGAATTCTCAAATTCGGGTTCTCTATAACCTGCACCGGAATTATCAAAGTCGGGCTCTCTATAGCCCACACAGGACTTCTCAAAGTCGGGTTCCTTACACCCGCATCAGATTTGTTATTATCAGTTTTCTTACGCTCACACCAGATTTCTCAAGGTCATCAACATACCTGTCGCATCGACTACGCTTACTCGACATTGCTGCTCTGAGTCTCTGCCCGATTCTGCGAATCGACCAGACACTCGAGGGCTACTGATGTGGGCATACCCTCCGGGCACCCCACCATTGGCATACCCGGTGTAGCTCATCCGAAGATGTATTTGGAGGACCACCTGGCGGCCCAATGAATCCCAAGAAGCCACAACTTGGAGGGCAAGGCAACTCATGTAAACCCTACCTGGTTGCATATATAAACCCAGGTAGGGGCAACCAAATAGGCAAAGGAGACTACACCCGCCACCGGCGGCCAACCATTGTAACACCACCATGAATATAATCAGATAAGCAGGATGTAGGTCTTTACCTCACAATGAGGGGCCGAACCTGGGTAAATCCTTGCTTGTCAGCCATCCGATACTACCAGCGCGCCAACTTCTCCCTCTATATGAAACTCTAGGTATCTCACCTAGGGATTTGTCATGGTAACCCCATGTTACCCGGAGACTCCTACAATTGTAAACTTTGGTCGCCCCTCACAGGCAATGGCAGGTGGCTCATGTTCTACTAGACCAAGTTCTTCTACACCGGCGGCTCCTGTTCTTAGTAACCCAGCTGGTGCCGAGCCTGTGCTGAAGACTCCTGCTGCGCCCACTCCTTCAAGAGCTACTACTAGGGATTCTCGGCCTCAAGAAGAAGAGCCCACGAGGTACCGGTTTCCAAACGAAGAAAGTTGCCACCAAGCCTCCTGTGAAGCAAGCTCGTGTCTCTACTCCACAAGCAAAGGACAAGTCTCCTGTCGAGAAGGACTCCTCGGTTCCAGCCAAGAAGTCGACTCCTGAGATTGATCATCCTCTTGATGATTTTTAGACCTTTTGTAATTTTGCACTACTGGTGCAAACCTTTTGGTTTTTTGAACTAGTAGTTCTAAATTTGTGCCAATCGGCTTGTAATGGCTTGCTTGTTCAACTGTGACATTGATATGTCTTATCTATGCAAGTCACTGCTTGGTTCTTATAACCCATCTAATTTTTCACTGATAAATAAGTAGGCCCTGCATGACTTCTCTTACAGTTTGTGCTGACAGGCTCCCAATCTCTTATGTCCTTTAGGATTCATAGGACTTAGATGTAGCGCCCCGACCCCGGAATTATATAGAGAGGCTATGTAACCCACAGGCTATGCTACACAATCGAAGGGCATGGAATTACCGCTACCACGCAACACATCGATCGTGCCATAAACACTGGCATGGCTATCAATGTATAAAACAGAGATCAAGACTTGTGGAACAACTGGCACATCACAGACTCTAGGACACAGAGAGATCATATAGCAACTCATATATGAGAAAGATACAAATATTACACATAGAGGTCACAGACCCAACAATTCATCATGCGGAAGCGAAGTAGTGTTGTCTAACAACAAGATCCAAAATATGGCCTAAGAGGCCTACAGATAAACAATCCCAGCCAGCTTGTTCCACGGTCCCAAGCTGCCACCTGGGAACCCCGAACTACTCGTCGATGTCCAAGAAGAAACCACCTGGCTGCTCGGTGTCGTCCTCCTCTGAAACAAATTATAAAAGCAGCAAAGAGAGACTGAGTACGACGTACTCGCAAGTTTAGTAGGGCGATATAGGCCCAATGCTGACGGAGGCTCTAAGGCTGTATGTAGTTATTTTTTCATAAAGCTAGTTTTCCTTTATGAAAGACATAAATGACTCAATGGCATCGTCTACTCAGAAATGTTTTCTTAAAAGGGGATAAGAGAGTAACTTTTTCCTTTGGTTCTCATCGAACCAAATAGTACCAAGAATCATCACTCGTCACCACCAAGGCACTCCCTCGAATCACCCTCGAGGAAATGAACCTTTATCACACGTTGATTATGCAACCTCTAGCTGCCAAATTAATTAAAATGTTCTGGTTCTCTATGATCTTATCGTCTATTCCCAATTCGTCCATAACTGCGGACACGGCTTTTCGAAAAGATTTAACCCTGCAGGGGTGTACTAATTTACCCATTGGTACCGTCCGGCTCACCTGATTGGCCCTCTTCTGGGGAAGGCCGGCGAGTGGGCGCGGTTAAACCTTTACCTCGCATGAGACTATCCAAGAGTCATCTGTGGCGACAGGACAAGTTTACCCAGCCTATTTGAGCCCCTGCCCCCATTGCCACGCCCTAAACACCACCATCCTCATCGTTTCTTTTTCCGCTCACACACCCAGGCACAAATGGAATTTGCAAACTAGAGGACCCTTGGATACGCCCGCACAAGTTATTCAGTTAGTAAGGAGCCCATACTCCCACCAATGGAAGCATGCTCGTCCTGGTTCAAGAGGTAAATAACTCGCACCTAGGGGAAAGAATGAGGCAAAACACCATCCCCGATGGCAACTCATCCAAGCCTTCTTAGCATTTTAATTAAGCACCACAATTAACCACCATGTCCGAACATTCCATCAACATCCATATCATGGAATTAATCAACGGACCATGTAACATTTAACTAAGCATGGCTAAGCATCACTAAGCACCCATATATACAACAATTATATCTTTGTCTCCGGCCAACACATCAAACCTAGGGTTCATAGGAGGGGAAACATGTGATGGTTCGGGAAAAACATGCATTCATAGGATACTCTAGTACTTGATCAAAAGTGACATTAGAATCGAATGCAATATTATGGTGGATAAAATAAGTTTACAAAACAGTAGGATGCTAGATGCCAAGAAGGTTAGGTTATCTCTTGCCTTGCTGATAGTGCTGGTCGCGCGGAACGTCGAGGTATTGTGGCGGAACCTCGACTCCTGAATCTACCAGAACACAAAAATAACAGGAAACGAAATAAATAACACGAATACAAAGGTGCAATGCACACTCATGGTGATATGGTCAAATTATGCACTGAAATGGTCTCGGGCATGTTTCACAAGTTAAATGAAACCCCAAAAATAATTATCGCATTTAACGGGTTAAAGCTCCATATTTAACTTAGTGAATTAAGCATTTATCCAAAATGTACAGTACTGAATTATGAGTCCTACATGCATGAAAATGACATTATTAGATAGGTATTGTTCTCCTGACCATTTTGGTACTTCGTTTGCAATTTTTCGATTAACGATGAAGAAATGGTGATTTAAACGGTTATTCAGTTTAAATTATTTTAACCATTTCGAAAATGACATCAAAGGAAAAGTTATTTTCATGCTGTGAGATTAACATAACTAGATAGCCCTTGTTTTGCTGATCATTTTGGCATAACATTTGCAATTTTTGGATCAATATTTTTCAAGTTATAGTATTTCCAATTATTGATTTAAATCTACCGTCTTATTTAATTTTAATAAATAGCACCAAAATTAATTCTACAATTCTCTCAAATGACATAAGGTTGTAGTTCATTGCTTACTGAACATTTTGAGCTATTAAACATAAATTTTGAGTAAACAAAACTCAAGTTATGGATTTTCTAAATTCCAATTATATTCTGCCATTTTAGTATTTATTAAATAAAGGCAATTAAATAAATCTAATTGATCATGGAAAGGATACTAACAGGTAGATATTATTTTTCTAAGCATTTTGGTACATTGTTTGCATTTTACTGAGCTGTGGTTCAAAAGTTATTCAATTTCAAAGTTTAAATTGAATTCTGCCTATTGTGTTAATTTCAGAAAAACGGTTCGGGCGTTTTGTACCGGGGTGAGGCTAGCCACGGTGACTGACAGGCGGGGCCCAAGCCACGTGGGCATCCACGTCGGCCGAAAGGCCCATGGGCAGGTTTGACCCGGAGGGGGGTGTCACGACCGGCGCGCGGTGGCGGTGACCGACGGCGCGGTCAAGCACGGAGGCGACGACGGAGGGGCTCAGGGTTCGGGCTACTGGGCGCAAAAGAAACGCCGCTCCACGGCGAGCCAGCAACGGGTGGCACTGCTAGCTCTAGGTCACCGGAGTGACCACGACGACGACGGACGGCGGACGGCCGACGACGGACTACGGCGCATCTAGCGTTCTAGGGGGAGAGGAGGAAGACGGAGAAGTCCAGAAGGACGGCGTGCTCACCCTAGACGCGTGTGGGTGCTCAGTGGTGAAGGGGGAGGCCGGTGGAGATGGCAATCACGCTCGGCGGCCGGCAGACGGAGGGGCAGAAGACGAAGCCGAGCTCGCGATTGGAGGCGCCCCGGCATGATTGCCTGGATGAGGAAGAAGAGGGAGACGAGGCAAAGCTTTTGCCCCGGTTCGATATGCTCTGGGAGGTCTCTGTCGACGGCGGCGAGCGGCGGCGGCTCGGCTAGGTGACGGCCATGTCGGGCAGCTACTAGGGTTTGCTTGTAACACCCCGAAAATTCGCCCCTAATTTTAGCGGTGTTTTCCAACACCTGAATTTTCCTTCTAAGAGTTCCTCCAAAACTTTTGAGGATGATTTGACTTTGGAATTGCTCTCTCAAAATTTCCCCGGTGATCCACGAACCACTCCAGCACCCGTGATAATTTTTGTGCTTAGGTTTTCTCTCGAAAACCCTAGCCCTGATTATCGAACCTCAAAAATCCTTTACTCCACCTACCAAAGAAAAGCCTGTTTCCAAAGCTGGAAAAATTCCACCAAAAATACCAGAGACTCCCCTCCTCGTGCACAGACAATCCATCCAAAAATATTGCATACTCCAATGCAATATTTCCAAGTTTATCCATATTCTCCAGTATGCCATTTCCAATTCAGAAATCATCTGGACACCTTCCACTCATCCAAAAATTCTGCCATTTTGGTGAGGTGCATGATTTGACCTCCTGAACATTCCACTCCATTGGTCCAACCTCATTTGAGCAATATTTGAGGTACTTCCTTTGTAATGCCCTAATTATGCCTAATTGTGATTTCCAAAGCAACCCCTAGCTACAAAAATAATTTGGCATTGCCACTTTGCCAAGTTGACAAGATACCCTACACAACCCCATCTCCCCTATATCAGATCAATATTATTTGAGGAAGTGCTTTTGGCATGCCCATGCCATTTGGGCATTTTCGGACACCAATTTATTTTACCAACCTACAGGCATCCAATTGAGCTCAAACTTCACGAACATACTGCATACACCTATCCTAACCTACTGTAAATTTTGGGGATTTTTCTGAGATGTGCAAGACCCCTGTCATTTCATCGAACACCTGGCACACCCTTAGTTTTCTGAAAATTTTGTGTGGCAAAGTGTGTAGTTTTTGAGTGTGGCTAGTTTAGTTGTCTTGGTCTTGTCCTTGTGAACCCAGCGGTGCAAACCTTTTTCCGTTTCGTGCCCCGAGTCCCCGAGAACGTGCCGATGCCGCTCGTGGCGCGCCCTGGACGCCAGAACGCGCATGTCGGCGTCCTGTGCGCTCCTGTACCCCTGGCCTCCCCTGTTCCCTCGCGTTCCAACCGCACCCAGCAGCGACCAGACCCTCTCCTGCTCCCCTGGCTCGGGCCAGAGCCGCCCTTATCACCTCCCTGTAGGCGGATGACGTCATCCGTGACCTCTCGGCGCCGTTAATGGCCGCACCGACCACCACCCAACTCCCCCCCCTCTGCCTATAAGAGGCCACCTCCAAGCTCCCTCGCGCCCCGCACCCCCCTCTCATTCCCCCTCGGAGCCCTCTGCCCTTTTGGTTGCGGGATGGCGGAGCCCTGCTCCGTTTCGGCCGTGGATGCCACCGTCGGTCCACGGACCACGGCGAGCGCCACACCAAGCCATCCTTCGATTAAAATCGTGGACAAGCTCCCCTTGCTTCCCTCTACCTCCTGGACATCGCCGTTCGCGATTTGGTGGCCCACAGCCCCGTTTCCATCCGGGAACCGCCGGCGGCGACCCACGGGGGCGCGTCCATGGCGGCGCACCAGGGGCTTCCCCTCGCCCGTGGCTGGTTCCCTTGGAGGCGGTGCATCGGGGCGGCCCTTCCCAGCCCCGGCGACCGGCGGCGGGCGCCACAGCGGCGGCGGCGGCCGGCGTCCGGACCGGCCATGCCGCGTCGAGCTCGCCTGCATCGGGCCGTCCCGTGCGTCCTCGACGCTGAAGAGGAGAGGAGAGAGGAAGACCAACAGGTGGGCCCGGCCCCACCTGTCAGGATTAAGTGGAAGCGCCTTCTCCGTTCTCCGTCTTCCTGCACGGAAGGCGTATTTCGGGAAATACGCATCCAGCCCGGTCGATTCTGAAAGCGGCCCATTTGCGGCCCGTGCAGTTTTTTTTTCCGCGGAATGGTTTTTCCTTTTCCTGCTGGACAGATTTTCGAATCTCCGTATCTTTTGAACCGTAAGTCCGTTTCCAGTGATTCAAGTTTGTAAATTCCTAGTTTTAAGGGATCTATCCAGTGGTATATGTTGTATATTTTTGTGAGATGCTTAGATACTCAGCACCCGCGTATGCATGTTTAGGTTTTCCGCGGTACCGGCGAATCGAAACCCTATCCCACGACGTGCCCGAGACCTCCAGGCCAAATGGCATCGACCGTCGAAGGCAAGCTAACCCCTTGCTATGAGCAGTCCCGCAAAGTTGTTTGTTACTCGCTTAGTGTTTATATTGTCCGCGTTTAGCATTTATATCATGTCGGTCTGTTATGGTTGCTTTGTTATACTTCATCCATGTATGCATTGGGTTGATGTTTGAATTATCTGTGCGCCTCGCACTTGCGTGGCTTTGACAACTAAATAACAAAAACCTGCGTTGATTGTTTGCTTCTTCTTCAACGCCGAGGTTAGGTGCGGACGAATGTCTGCCCGTGATCCTCGGGGTTGAGGGCATTTTCCAAAAGAGTTATTTGCTTCTTGTCCCTCCGTCAAATATGGTTGGCATAGACCACCCGGACTGCGACGCTTGGGAGCTGACTTTCCATTTGGTTCTTTCTGCCGAGATTGCTGACACCACGTCGAGGGAACCCTCGAGTGGAATGGATGCTCTCTCATTCTTATGATTGCTTTTCGGTTTAGCTTTGGAGACTATATGCCCAACTCCCCACTTCCTGGTCAACGGTCGGACGAATACGCCGCCAAAGACTTGCGCGTGGAGGAACGGATGCGTAACAGACTCCGCCTGTGCTACATTATTATACTAACCCCCGTGTGACACTGGCCGGGTTGCCCGCCACAGTCACCCGGGTATGCTTATTATTATTCTGTGACTCTGACCCCTGAGTGACACCGGCCGGGTCTCCCGCCACCGTCACCCGGGTGTTCTTGTTATTCTGTGACACTAACCCCGTGTGACACCGGCCGGGTTGCCCGCCACAGTCACCCGGGTATTATTATTGTGATGTGATTATTTATTCATGCAAGTGTTAGGCATGTTCTAGGCTATGTTTGGTTGTGCTCGTTTGTGTTGCTAATGCCTTGTTGGTTGTGGTTATAGTGTTGGACTAATCTTTTGTTGCTTGAACATGTTAATGTTGAAACTTGATTAAAGGAAACACCCCTCCAAACAACGATGAGGTCTATTCATAGTGCCACTAATCTGAACCCTTGAACGCGATACCACCGTTGTCCCATGGAAACCGTGACCTAGTAGGTTGTTGAGCCCCTTTTGCGCCATCCGTTGGGCGCAGTCGTTCGGTTGTGCTGTCCGAGGGGAGAGGTCGACAGGCACGGGTTCGACTGCGATAAGGAGTCCGGAGCTAGGCATACCCGGTCGCGCCGGGGGATGTGCCGGACTTACTTGCCCGTTGTACCATGCGTATAGGGTGGGGCAGGAGGGTGTCTTAGCAAGTGGACCGTCGCGAGAGTGTATTTTGCTTAGTACGACTTTGGGCGTGACAAACCTGAGGTGTCGGCTGAGTGGAGTGCACTCTGATAGGTGGTAAAGCAAACTCTCGAGAGCGTCAACCTAGCCAGCTAGCCCCGTTCCTGGGATATGGAACAACAGTTCAGTGTCAGTCACACTATGTGTCTTTGTCGTGTCCGGAGGTTAAACTTAAGATCTGTTTGAAACAATTGTTGAACAACCTGAATTCACTAAATGAACAATAAGATGCTGCAGGGAATGTTACCTGTGAAGTGAATGGGATGGCGGTGTGATGCGTTGGAAGCCTATAGTTAGGCCAGAGCCAACATCAACCGTGCATGCCCCGGGAGATAGCCAGAGTTGGCTAGATTGATAGCCAGAATTGGCTAGAGACTTGGAAGCCTGATTAGGTCGACAGGAGTAATTATACTATTTGGTACCAACTGGTACACTCGTCTACTCGTCACAGGTAAGCTCGTTGTATGATTGCCGGTACACGATCCAACCCCACCTGGCTTGGACTCTGTACTGGTGATACCCCTGTTGCTTGCTTATGATATGTTTGGTTGTCAACGACATGCTACTTTTATGCCATGAGTATACTTGCCATGTTTAGGTTATTATCATTGTTGGTTATCTGTTGCCTGATTGCTTGACCGTTCATGTCTTGTGGTTATTCTCTTGCGAGTACATCATTGTACTCAGACTGGCTTTTCATGTGGCCAGACTTGAGGGGATCCACCTACTACCATAGCAAGGAGATGGAGCAAGAGCGTGCTAGGATCAGTAGCCCAGCCAGATGCCTATGGAATGGAGCCGCACCAAGCCGTTGCCGTATCTTGTCTTCCGCTGCCAGTGAAACTCTGTCCCGTGCCATACTTGGCCATGAGAATTGTTCATGCCTTGATGGCCATGTAAACCATTTGTAGCCCTTTGGGCCTGATTGTGTAATGATATTTTCGCTATGTTGCATTGTCGTAACGTGCGTCCAGATATCCTGGGCTGGCGCACGGGGCGACCACCTCTCTGGCGATATGTGTCAGAGGGGGGTGCCACAGAGCATGGTATCAGAGCGCCAGGCTGGCTGTAGACTACCCTAGCACGGAAAACCCCGCCCTACTTTTGCCCGATAATGACCCGATGGATTTAACCCATCTCCGCCAAACCAGCACGGCTCGTGTCGGTCAACAGGATGGTGCAGTAGAACCTGTCCCAATCTTCCCCAACCAGACGAGCCGGTTTCTTCCATGAGAAGAAGCCGACCTTACCCAGTGAACCCGAGACCCAGTCCTAGTTGCTTTATAACCCACCCTCGCCAGCTCTCTGGCAACCCAACTCCTTTAAAGTAGAATCCCATAGAGGAACCTCGCATCCTTATCCCCTCCAAGAAAATCTAGTGACCCCCCCAAAATCCGATGGCGACCCTTAATGCCATCTTGGAAACCACCGCCGAGGAGCATTCGAGCTTTCGATTGCTTCTCTGGAGGGCCGTCAACCATATCCTTGGTAGCTCCGTTCGCCCAGTGTATGTGGTGTTCCAGAGCTCACTCTCGTCGGCCGGAGATGAATTCCGGGCCGATGTGAGGATCAGCCCGTGTCCCCGGGGCACAAATCAGCCCTACCTAATCCAAGGAGGCCGCATGCCCACTCTGGGGCTAGCCATCCAGGTAGCAGCCTGGGAATGCCTCGTTCGTCTTCGGTCCTCCGAACCCTGCTAGCTGAAACTCGAGAGTTCTACTACCTTCCGGCTAGACCGCGACCCCGTGGAGAGATGATCCAAGCCGACGTCACGGAGGAGCCTGACCCAGCACTAATCAACCAAGTTGCTTACGCCATCGCAATGACGAACCTCAACAACCTCTTGATGGAGGAGCTCGTGACCACAAGGAGGAACCTCAGCCGTGCCCGCCTACACCAATACCTAGCGGAAAGCACACCTACACTCTCCCGCAGGCTAGCCCGAAGTAGCAGACCTCCACTTCCAGATCCCGGCCCATCCCGACGAATCCCCGAGCAGGTTCCGATCCTCGAAGGTGTTCCTGTGTCCTCCGACCTTACGGAGGGAGGGGACGTGGACACCACTCTCCGGCTTGGCCGCACTCCACCATTTGTGAAGGACCGTCAAGTGGAGTGAGATCTGTTTAGTTTAGCCAGAGTGGCGCCTATGAGGTGTAGCTGAGAGTTTGTGAGAATGTTTGTAATTGCTATGCTTGCTTGTATGTGTGTTGGTGTTGTGTCGAGTGTTTAGTAGCCGTTGTGTACTTGTTATCTGGTATGACTGAAATGGTTGTTCCATGTTGCTTCAAGTTTTTTTTTAGGGGCCATAAAAGTGAAGCATTACTTTCTAAAATGATATTTTCCCTGAGTAGCCAGTTCTACTATCTGTGTGATAGTGCCTCTGCAATTCTCTCTGCTGCAAGAACAAATCTGTGACAGCTCAGGAAAGATCTCAGGAATGCAAATATGGGTCCAAATCAGCGGTGAAAACAAGCTGGATACATCAACAGAGTTCAGTACACAAGGGAAATTTCAGAAACAGAGGATACAAGATCTACTCCAACATACAACCCTACCACTACCTCAGTACAGATACAGGAGAGCACCCCAGGAAGAAAATCCTACTCCCTCTCGCGCTCAGTGGCATCACCTGAAGATGAGCCTGATTCACCACGAGCCGCGCGACGACGACGACGGATGGCATCAGCCGACAGCTGCCCTCCAGCCGAAGGAACCACCGCATCAGCCACCTGCGGCAGCACCACCTGCTCGCCCGCAGCCGGCCCCGCCAGCTCGTCCCCCACCCGAGGAGCAGCCGCAGCAGCCACCGGGAGCGCCCGCCAGTCTCTCATCGGAGCCACCAGAAACTCGTCCACCGCCGCCGCAGCACCCCCGACAACACCATACCACCAATCGTGCAGGTGGCAGGCTAACCAGACCGCCGCCGTGAGCAGAATCACCAGCAGCCCTCCGATGGTCAGTCCAAGCCACAACACGCAGAACAGGTGCTCGAGGAAGCCAGCTCGCTCCGGACCGTGAGTGAAATCACAAAGAAATTGAGAGAAGAAGTTCATGGTTGCGTTAAAGAAGAGAATCCAGCAGCCGCAATTTATAGCCCCGGAGCTCGGATGCCACGCACAGCTACGTCTCGCGCGGGAAGAGAGAGGAATCCCGCGCAATGCTCAACCAAGTTGGCGCGAAACCACCGAGGTGCCCAAAGCCGTGATGGCCGCCGCGTCAATGGACAGCACGCGCAGCAGTGCCGCAGAGGAGTGCTTCGCGCACTCAGAGTCAGCCAGGTACGAGGGAAGATGCTGCGAGGAAGAAGAAGATAGAAAGGAAGAAGGAGACTGACAGGTGGACCCGGGACCCACATGTCTGCGAGTAAGAAGATGACCCTCTGTGTGCCTCTATTCTTTCCTCAGAAAATCATTCCCTCGTCTCTCCAGTGCTTCATAGGGAAATTTTTACCAAAATGATTTTGGGGATGGCCCTACCCCACAGGGTCTGTAAGTCAATTATCGGCGAAACAGATGCTTTCTTTTGAAAAGAAACCTTTTTCCTTTTCAAAACCTGTGTATACATGAGAATGTATATGCAGCTTTTCTAAAATAAAAACCCTAGACAGGGAATATGGTTGGCATGTCCCTAATCTGTTTGTTTTGCAAAATTTGGTTGTTGGTTGATGATCTGTGTGTAGGTCTTGTTTGATCTTGCCACGCTTGTGTTGGGTGAACTAAAAACCATAGGTTTTATTTTGTTATTTAACCATAGTAAAGAACCTATGTTGATTGATTGTGTGAGCCACTGCCATGCCATCCTTAGAATGCATCGAGGGTGATAGAAATATCGTACTGAGTGTTAATCGTTTTGAGTGATAAGCTCTAATATTTTGGAGGAAAAGTTTTAAAATATTTTAAATATAGGGGTAGATTAAACCATACAAGAAATACCTTGTATAACCCCGGGAATCTCTATTAGTCTCCGAATCTCGGGACGAGATTCTTTTAAGGGGGAAAGGTTTGTAACACCCCGAAAATTCGCCCCTAATTTTAGCGGTGTTTTCCAACACCTGAATTTTCCTTCTAAGAGTTCCTCCAAAACTTTTGAGGATGATTTGACTTTGGAATTGCTCTCTCAAAATTTCCCCGGTGATCCACGAACCACTCCAGCACCCGTGATAATTTTTGTGCTTAGGTTTTCTCTCGAAAACCCTAGCCCTGATTATCGAACCTCAAAAATCCTTTACTCCACCTACCAAAGAAAAGCCTGTTTCCAAAGCTGGAAAAATTCCACCAAAAATACCAGAGACTCCCCTCCTCGTGCACAGACAATCCATCCAAAAATATTGCATACTCCAATGCAATATTTCCAAGTTTATCCATATTCTCCAGTATGCCATTTCCAATTCAGAAATCATCTGGACACCTTCCACTCATCCAAAAATTCTGCCATTTTGGTGAGGTGCATGATTTGACCTCCTGAACATTCCACTCCATTGGTCCAACCTCATTTGAGCAATATTTGAGGTACTTCCTTTGTAATGCCCTAATTATGCCTAATTGTGATTTCCAAAGCAACCCCTAGCTACAAAAATAATTTGGCATTGCCACTTTGCCAAGTTGACAAGATACCCTACACAACCCCATCTCCCCTATATCAGATCAATATTATTTGAGGAAGTGCTTTTGGCATGCCCATGCCATTTGGGCATTTTCGGACACCAATTTATTTTACCAACCTACAGGCATCCAATTGAGCTCAAACTTCACGAACATACTGCATACACCTATCCTAACCTACTGTAAATTTTGGGGATTTTTCTGAGATGTGCAAGACCCCTGTCATTTCATCGAACACCTGGCACACCCTTAGTTTTCTGAAAATTTTGTGTGGCAAAGTGTGTAGTTTTTGAGTGTGGCTAGTTTAGTTGTCTTGGTCTTGTCCTTGTGAACCCAGCGGTGCAAACCTTTTTCCGTTTCGTGCCCCGAGTCCCCGAGAACGTGCCGATGCCGCTCGTGGCGCGCCCTGGACGCCAGAACGCGCATGTCGGCGTCCTGTGCGCTCCTGTACCCCTGGCCTCCCCTGTTCCCTCGCGTTCCAACCGCACCCAGCAGCGACCAGACCCTCTCCTGCTCCCCTGGCTCGGGCCAGAGCCGCCCTTATCACCTCCCTGTAGGCGGATGACGCCATCCGTGACCTCTCGGCGCCGTTAATGGCCGCACCGACCACCACCCAACTCCCCCCCCTCTGCCTATAAGAGGCCACCTCCAAGCTCCCTCGCGCCCCGCACCCCCTCTCATTCCCCCTCGGAGCCCTCTGCCCTTTTGGTTGCGGGATGGCGGAGCCCTGCTCCGTTTCGGCCGTGGATGCCACCGTCGGTCCACGGACCACGGCGAGCGCCACACCAAGCCATCCTTCGATTAAAATCGTGGACAAGCTCCCCTTGCTTCCCTCTACCTCCTGGACATCGCCGTTCGCGATTTGGTGGCCCACAGCCCCGTTTCCATCCGGGAACCGCCGGCGGCGACCCACGGGGGCGCGTCCATGGCGGCGCACCAGGGGCTTCCCCTCGCCCGTGGCTGGTTCCCTTGGAGGCGGTGCATCGGGGCGGCCCTTCCCAGCCCTGGCGACCGGCGGCGGGCGCCACAGCGGCGGCGGCGGCCGGCGTCCGGACCGGCCATGCCGCGTCGAGCTCGCCTGCATCGGGCCGTCCCGTGCGTCCTCGACGCTGAAGAGGAGAGGAGAGAGGAAGACCAACAGGTGGGCCCGGCCCCACCTGTCAGGATTAAGTGGAAGCGCCTTCTCCGTTCTCCGTCTTCCCGCACGGAAGGCGTATTTCGGGAAATACGCATCCAGCCCGGTCGATTCTGAAAGCGGCCCATTTGCGGCCCGTGCAGTTTTTTTTCCGCGGAATGGTTTTTCCTTTTCCTGCTGGACAGATTTTCGAATCTCCGTATCTTTTGAACCGTAAGTCCGTTTTCAGTGATTCAAGTTTGTAAATTCCTAGTTTTAAGGGATCTATCCAGTGGTATATGTTGTATATTTTTGTGAGATGCTTAGATACTCAGCACCCGCGTATGCATGTTTAGGTTTTCCGCGGTACCGGCGAATCGAAACCCTATCCCACGACGTGCCCGAGACCTCCAGGCCAAATGGCATCGACCGTCGAAGGCAAGCTAACCCCTTGCTATGAGCAGTCCCGCAAAGTTGTTTGTTACTCGCTTAGTGTTTATATTGTCCGCGTTTAGCATTTATATCATGTCGGTCTGTTATGGTTGCTTTGTTATACTTCATCCATGTATGCATTGGGTTGATGTTTGAATTATCTGTGCGCCTCGCACTTGCGTGGCTTTGACAACTAAATAACAAAAACCTGCGTTGATTGTTTGCTTCTTCTTCAACGCCGAGGCTAGGTGCGGACGAATGTCGGCCCGTGATCCTCGGGGTTGAGGGCATTTGCCAAAAGAGTTATTTGCTTCTTGTCCCTCCGTCAAATATGGTTGGCGTAGACCACCCGGACTGCGACGCTTGGGAGCTGACTTTTCATTTGGTTCTTTTGCCGAGATTGCTGACACCACGTCGAGGGAACCCTCGAGTGGAATGGATGCTCTCTCATTCTTATGATTGCTTTTCGGTTTAGCTTTGGAGACTATATGCCCAACTCCCCACTTCCTGGTCAACGGTCGGACGAATACGCCGCCAAAGACTTGCGCGTGGAGGAACGGATGCGTAACAGACTCCGCCTGTGCTACATTATTATACTAACCCCCGTGTGACACCGGCCGGGTTGCCCGCCACAGTCACCCGGGTATGCTTATTATTATTCTGTGACTCTGACCCCTGAGTGACACCGGCCGGGTCTCCCGCCACCGTCACCCGGGTGTTCTTGTTATTCTGTGACACTAACCCCCGTGTGACACCGGCCGGGTTGCCCGCCACAGTCACCCGGGTATTATTATTGTGATGTGATTATTTATTCATGCAAGTGTTAGGCATGTTCTAGGCTATGTTTGGTTGTGCTTGTTTGTGTTGCTAATGCCTTGTTGGTTGTGGTTATAGTGTTGGACTAATCTTTTGTTGCTTGAACATGTTAATGCTGAAACTTGATTAAAGGAAACACCCCTCCAAACAACGATGAGGTCTATTCATAGTGCCACTAATCTGAACCCTTGAACGCGATACCACCGTTGTCCCATGGAAACCGTGACCTAGTAGGTTGTTGAGCCCCTTTTGCGCCATCCGTTGGGCGCAGTCGTTCGGTTGTGCTGTCCGAGGGGAGAGGTCGACAGGCACGGGTTCGACTGCGATAAGGAGTCCGGAGCTAGGCATACCCGGTCGCGCCGGGGGATGTGCCGGACTTACTTGCCCGTTGTACCATGCGTATAGGGTGGGGCAGGAGGGTGTCTTAGCAAGTGGACCGTCGCGAGAGTGTATTTTGCTTAGTACGACTTTGGGCGTGACAAACCTGAGGTGTCGGCTGAGTGGAGTGCACTCTGATAGGTGGTAAAGCAAACTCTCGAGAGCGTCAACCTAGCCAGCTAGCCCCGTTCCTGGGATATGGAACAACAGTTCAGTGTCAGTCACACTATGTGTCTTTGTCGTGTCCGGAGGTTAAACTTAAGATCTGTTTGAAACAATTGTTGAACAACCTGAATTCACTAAATGAACAATAAGATGCTGCAGGGAATGTTACCTGTGAAGTGAATGGGATGGCGGTGTGATGCGTTGGAAGCCTATAGTTAGGCCAGAGCCAACATCAACCGTGCATGCCCCGGGAGATAGCCAGAGTTGGCTAGATTGATAGCCAGAATTGGCTAGAGACTTGGAAGCCTGATTAGGTCGACAGGAGTAATTATACTATTTGGTACCAACTGGTACACTCGTCTACTCGTCACAGGTAAGCTCGTTGTATGATTGCCGGTACACGATCCAACCCCACCTGGCTTGGACTCTGTACTGGTGATACCCCTGTTGCTTGCTTATGATATGTTTGGTTGTCAACGACATGCTACTTTTATGCCATGAGTATACTTGCCATGTTTAGGTTATTATCATTGTTGGTTATCTGTTGCCTGATTGCTTGACCGTTCATGTCTTGTGGTTATTCTCTTGCGAGTACATCATTGTACTCAGACTGGCTTTTCATGTGGCCAGACTTTGAGAGGATCCACCTACTACCATAGCAAGGAGATGGAGCAAGAGCGTGCTAGGATCAGTAGCCCAGCCAGATGCCTGTGGAATGGAGCCGCACCAAGCCGTTGCCGTATCTTGTCTTCCGCTGCCAGTGAAACTCTGTCCCGTGCCATACTTGGCCATGAGAATTGTTCATGCCTTGATGGCCATGTAAACCAGTTGTAGCCCTTTGGGCCTGATTGTGTAATGATATTTTCGCTATGTTGCATTGTCGTAACGTGCGTCCAGATATCCTGGGCTGGCGCACGGGGCGACCACCTCTCTGGCGATATGTGTCAGAGGGGGGTGCCACATTGCTGCAGGGGGAAAAAGAGGGGGAGAGAGAGCAGGGCGTCGCGGGGGGGGGGGGGCGGGGGCTTCTTATCCTCCATCGGGGGGGCCAGGGCGCGAGGGGGCAGCAGGGGAGGCCACAGCGATGCGACAGCCACGGCGCCAGTGCTTTCCCTGTGACGCCAGGGAAAGGAGGAGGAGGGGAGAGGCTGACAGGGTGGACCCACCTGTCATAGTTTTATTCCTTATTCCTTTTTACTTAATTTCAGCAGGGTTTAGGCAATTAATTAAGGCCCTTAAACATTTTTAAAAAATTTGGAAAAATTCACAGAGCATTTATATTATATTGGGGAGCTGTCATAAAAATTTCAGCCCATTTGGAAAACATTTCATGTGTTAATTATTTTAGAATTGCTCACTTGCATTTTGGGCTTTATTTAATTATTTGAATTGGCAATTGCTTTAATTTTTGCAACAAACATATTTGAATTTATTAGAACTTCCTGGACAAATATGAAAGCTCAATTTGAATTTGGTTTGTCCAATAATATTCCCCATCATTGATTTATCACTTGTTGCTTTAACATTATTCCATGTTGAGCAATTTAAATATGGATGCCATGATGCAATATGAAAAGAAAAAGTGAAAAATTTATTCACATTTTCAGGTTCAAACTGGGGCTGTTACAAATCTACCCCCCTTACAGGAATCTCGTCCCGAGATTCTTGGCTTGAGTGAAAAAGGTGGGATATTCCTATCGAAGACTAGTTTCTCGCTCCCAAGTGGCTTCTTCTTCGGAATGGTTAGACCATTGAATTTTTAGGAACTTGGATGTCTTGTTGCGGGTTTTCCTTTTCGCTTCATCCAAGATGCGGACCAGATGCTCGCGGTAAGTCAAATCCTCCTGGATTTCCAATACCTCATGATCAACCCCGCGAATAGGGTCTTTGAAGCATCGACGGAGTTGAGACACATGGAACACATCGTGCACATCAGGGAAGTTGGAGCGCAACTCGAGTTGATAGGAGAGATCTCCTCGCTTGGCTAGGACGGTGAAAGGACCAACATAGCGAGGTGCCAATTTGCCCTTGATCCCGAAGAGACGAACGCCTCGGAGGGGATAGACTCGAAGATAGGCTTTGTTACCAATTTCATAGTGAACCTCTTGATGATGCTTGTCATAATAGCTCTTTTGCCTTGACTGAGCGGCTTTGATATTATCCCGAATGATACGGACTTTCTCCTCGGCCTCATTGATCACATTGGGACCGAAGAGTGGCCTCTCTCCGGTTTCAGACCAATTTAGAGGAGGTCGGCATTTTCTCCCATATAGAACCTCAAAGGTTGCCATTTGCAAACTGGCTTGGTAGCTGTTGTTGTAGGAGAACTCGGCGAGGGGGAGATATTTTTCCCAACCCTTACCGAAGGAGATGACACATGCCCGAAGCATGTCCTCAAGAACTTGGTTCACCCTTTCAGTTTGACCGTCGATTTGAGGTTGATAGGCGGTGCTGAAGTTGAGGCGGGTTCCGAGAGCCTTTTGGAAGCTTTGCCAGAATTTGGACACAAACAGACTACCACGGTCCGAGATGATCCTCAAAGGAACCCCATGCAAAGGAACAATCCGGGCCATATACAAGTCAGCAAGTTGGCTTGCTCAAATATCGTCCCGAAGCGGAAGAAAATGAGCGACCTTGGACAGACGGTCAATGATTACCCAAATGGCATTATTGCCTTTTTGGGACTTGGGAAAGCCGGTGATGAAATCCATGCCAACTTCATCCCATTTCCACTCAGGAATGGCTATGGGGCGAAGAGTACCCACTGGCCTTTGATGTTCAGCTTTCACTCGGCGACAGACGTCGCATTCAGCAACATACTCGGCGATCTCGCACTTCATGCAAGACCGCCATAATTGACGGCGAAGATCTTGGTACATTTTGGTACTACCCGGATGAATAGAGACGGGTGACTCATGAGCTTCTGAGAGTATCAAATCCTTTGTGTTTCCGCTCTTGGACACCACTAGACGGTCACCGAAGTAGACAACACCATTGTCATCAACAGAAAAATAGTTGGCCTTCCCATTTGCTATTTTCTCTTTGATTTTGAGGATTTCAGCATCAAGTTGCTGGGCGGCCTTGATTTCATCCTCAAGAGTGGATTTGATCTCGAGGTTAGCTAGATATCCGGAGGGAACAATCTCCAGATTTAACCGAGCAAATTCCTCGTGGAGGGCAGGTTGGGCCTTTTCAACTATCAAGGTGTTACAATAGGCCTTGCGGCTCAGAGCATCGTCCACGACATTGGCCTTGCCGGGCTGATAATTGAGGGTCACATCATAGTCCTTGATCAATTCCAACCATCTTCTCTGTTTGAGATTCAGATCCGACTGGGTGAAGAGGTACTTCAGACTGTCATGATCTAAGAAGATTTCACAACGGTTGCCCAACAGGTAGGGCCTCCATTGCTTCAGAGCATGAACCACGGCAGCAATCTCTAGATCATGAGTTTGGTAGTTTTGTTCATGCGGCTTGAGTTGTCGAGAAGCATAGGCTACCACATGGCCTTCTTGCATCAAAACACAGCCCCCAAGCCTTGGAGTGATGCATCACAATAGACGACAAAGTCTTTGTCGGTGTCAGGGAGGACAAGCACCGGGGTGGTAGTGAGCTTGACCTTGAGAGTTTGAAAGCTCTCTTCAGCTTTATCGGTCCATATGAACTGTTTGTTCTTCTTGAGGAGGTCAGTCAAAGCTTTGGCTATCTTGGAAAAACCCTCGATGAATCGGCGGTAATACCCCGCCAACCCGAGGAAGCTGCGGATATCCTTGACAGACTTGGGAGTTGGCCAATCCAGGATTGCCTGAATCTTGTCAGGTATCATCGCTACTCCAGCAGCTGACACCACGTGATTGAGAAAAATGAGCTCCTTTAGCCAAAACTCACACTTGGAGAACTTGGCATAGAGGCGGTGATCTCGAAGCTTTGTCAGAACTAGCCGAAGATGCTCAGCATGTTCTTCTTCGGTTTTGGAGTAGACAAGGATGTCGTCGATGTAGATTATGACAAACTTGTCGAGGTACTTGTGGAAGAAGTAGTTCATTAGCCTCATAAATGTAGCCGAAGCATTTGTGAGGCCGAAGGACATGACGGTGTACTCATATGACCCATAACGGGTAGTGAAAGCCGTCTTCGGAATATCCTCCTTTCTGATTTTGATCTGATGGTAGCCTGACCTCAGATCCATCTTGGAGAATACCGTTGCACCAGCTAATTGATCGAACATGTCAGTTATTCTGGGAATAGGATATTTGTTCTTGATGGTCACCGCATTCAGAGGGCGGTAAGCAACAATCAGCCGAGGACCATTTGTATCGCTCTTCTTGACAAAGATGACCGGGCAGCCCCAGGGCGAGCTACTTGGCTGGATGAATTCTTTTTCTAGCAGATCATCAAGTTGCTTCTTCAATTCAGTTAGCTCTTCCGCTGGCACGCGGTAGAGCCTTTTGGAAATTAGGGCAGTTCCCGGAACCAACTCAATGACAAATTCTATGTTGCGATCAGGTGGCATGCCAGGCAATTCCTCCGGAAAAACATCGGGGAAATCACATACCATAGCAACTTCGTGCATTTCAGGCGGGGTGGTTCCCTCCAGGAAGCATAGGCTGATCTCCGGCGAGAGAGGAGTGGCAGCAGATGGAGTTGCGGACGAAGGTGACCAATAACTCACCAGCCTGACGGTTGGGTGGATCACGGAGACACACTTGGCAGCACAGTCCAGGTTGGCCTGATATTTGACTAGCCAATCCATACCCAGAATTACATCTAGCCCATCTGACTTCGGTGCTATCAGCTGGAACGGAAAGGACCAGTAGCCTATGGTAATCTAGACTTCTGGAGCAATCCATTTAGTGTGCCAACTAGAACCTGGTGTTTTGACCTAGCGGGGAGTCCATATTCACAAATGGTATTTGATGGTTGTGTGCAAACTCTATGGATATGAATGAATGCGATGCTCCAAAATCAAACAAAACTGAAGCGGGGTAATCATTTATTCGAAGCGTACCCATGAGAACACCGGGGTCCTCTTCGACTCCTTCAGCCAAGATGTGGTTCAGGCGGCCACGGCTGATGGTCATGGCCTTGGCGGATGGGGTTGAGGGAGCCGGTGCAGGTGCTGAAGTAGCCGGTGCGTTCTAGGGACACTCCCTAGAGTAGTGCCCTGGCGGGCCATAGCTGAAGCAAGTGGGCCTCGGCGGTGGTGGAGGCAGCTGAGGGCGGAAGCCACTTCCAGCCGCACCCAAGGTCGAAGTAGCTGGGCGAGGCGGAGGTGGCCTGAACCCCGAAGGCCTTGGCGCGAAGGGATCACGAGGCACCGCACTGAAGGGCACAAATACCCGGCGCTTCTTGCCCTCAGAGGAGGAGCTCTGGTTGTCAGTGGGAGCTGGCCTCTTGGAAGCCTCCAGCTCCTTCCTACCCTGCTCCATAGTAAGAGCCTGGTTGTAGAGCTCCTGATAAGACTAGAACTTGAAGGGCAGGAGCTCGTAGCGGAGCCGAGGTGCGAGCCCCTTGCGGAAAAGGTACTGCTTGTCCGCATCGTTGGTCATGTCCCGAGGGGCGTAACGGGAGAGGTGGTTGAACTCTCACCCATAGGCTTGGACGTCCATGCGTCCCTGGGTCAAGTCCAGGAACTCCCTCCTCTTGAGGTCCATGACAGGCTTGGGGATATACGTCGCACGGAAGGCGGTGCGGAACTCCGCCCAGGTGAATACATGGCCAGCGTCGAACATCGACATGGCTCTCCCACCAGTAGCCGGCGGCTCCATTCAGCAGGTAGGTGGCGAAGTTGACTTGTTCCGCCACCGGAACGTGCAAGGCCGCGAACTTGCGCTCGAGGGCTCTCAACCAATCATCTGCATCAAGCGGCTCTTTAGCTTCAGAGAATGTGGGAAGTTGGGACCGCAAGAACTCGGTGAGAGTGTTGCAGTCGTTGTTCCTCCTAGCCCCTTGTTGCACCAACTGCTCGAGCAGATGCTCATTTCGCAGCCGGTTCTCCTCGATGGCCATCAGAACCTCCGCCGTTGAGGGTGGCGGCGGTGCATCAGGATCACCGGGGTTACCACGATGGGTGGGAGCCATTCTGAAGATTTGGAACAAGGACATAGTTAGTACACCTCTCCGAATAGTTAGGATAGATCATTAGAATCCTTCCAGATATAGAGATATAAGATGGCATTAGCACATAACAGATTTAGTCAACCACGGGTGACATCACGACATCGCGGCGATAGCAAACGGAAATAACTGACTCGAGACAAACACCAGACGGTAGAACCCAACCCCGAGAACCAAAACTTCGACACCAAGCATAAACAGATAGAGATAAGAGATGAGAGTAGAGTGAGTTGGATGAGGAGTAAAAAGAATCCTAAGAAGGTTTTCACAACTCATTTTTAGGTTATAAATAATTTTCAAACTAGACTCGTCATTGACCAATAAAAAGGGTTTCCTACAGTCAGTCCTGCTCTGATACCAACTTGTAGCGCCCCGACCCCGGAATTATACAGAGAGGCTATGTAACCCACAGGCTATGCTACACAATCGAAGGGCATGGAATTACAGCTCCCACGCAACACATCGATCATGCCATAAACAATGGCATAGCTATCAATGTATAAAACAGAGATCAAGACTTGTGGAACAACTGGCACATCACAGACTCTACGACACAGAGAGATCATATAGCAACTCATATATGAGAAAGATACAAATATTACACACAGAGATCACAGACCGAACAATTCATCATGCGGAAGCGAAGTAGTGTTGTCTAACAACAAGATCCAAAATATGGCCTAAGAGGCCTACAGATAAACAATCCCAGCCAGCTTGTTCCACGGTCCCAAGCTGCCACCGGGAAACCCCGAACTACTCGTCGATGTCTAAGAAGAAACCACCTGGCTGCTCGGTGTCGTCCTCCTCTGAAACAAATTATAAAAGCAGCAAAGAGAGACTGAGTACGACGTACTCGCAAGTTTAGTAGGGCGATATAGGCCCAATGCCGACGGAGGCTCTAAGGCTGTATGTAGTTATTTTTGCATAAAGCTAGTTTTCCTTTATAAAAGACATAAATGACTCAATGGCATCGTCTACTCAGAAATGTTTTCTCAAAAAGGGGATAAGAGAGTAACTTTTTCCTTCGGTTCTCATCGAACCAAATAGTACCAAGAATCATCACTCGTCACCACCAAGGCACTCCCTCGAATCACCCTCGAGGAAATGAACCTTTATCACACGTTGATTATGCAACCTCTAGCTGCCAAAGGGTCTCTATGATCTTATCGTCTATTCCCAAGTCGTCCATAACCGTGGACACGGCTTTTCGAAAAGATTTAACCCTGCAGGGGTGTACTAATTTACCCATTGGTACCGTCCGGCTCACCTGATTGGCCCTCTTCCGGGGAAGGCCGGCGAGTGGGCGCGGTTAAACCTTTACCTCGCATGAGACTATCCAAGAGTCATCTGTGGCGACAGGACAAGTTTACCCAGCCTATTTGAGCCCCTGCCCCCATCGCCACGCCCTAAACACCACCATCCTCATCGTTTCTTTTTCCGGTCACACACCCACGCGCAAATGGAATTAGCAAACTAGAGGACCCTTGGATACGCCCGCACAAGTTATTCAGTTAGTAAGGAGCCCATACTCCCACCAATGGAAGCACGCTCGTCTTGGTTCAAGAGGTAAAGAACTCGCACCTAAGGGCAAGAATGAGGCAAAACACCATCCCCGATGGCAACTCATCCAAGCCTTCTTAGCATTTTAATTAAGCACCACAATTAAACACCACGTCCGAACATTCCATCAACATCAATATCATGGAATTAATCAACGGACCATGTAACATTTAACTAAGCATGGCTAAGCATCACTAAGCACCCATATATACAACAATTATATCTTTGTCTCCGACCAACACATCAAACCTAGGGTTCATAGGAGGGGAAACATGTGATGGTTCGGGAAAACATGCATTCATAGGATACTCTAGTACTTGTTCAAAAGTGACATTAGAATCGAATGCAATATTATGGTGGATAAAATAAGTTTATAAAATAGTAGGATGCTAGATGCCAAGAAGGTTAGGTTATCTCTTGCCTTGCTGATAGTGCTGGTCGCGCGGAGCGTCGAGGTATTGTGGTGGAACCTCGACTCCTGAATCTACCGAAACACAAAAATAACAGGAAACGAAATAAATAACATGAATACAAAGGTGCAATGCACACTCATGGTGATATGGTCAAATTATGCACTGAAATGGTCTCGGGAATGTTCCACAAGTTAAATGAAACCCCAAAAATAATTATCGCATTTAACGGGTTAAAGCTCCATATTTAACTTAGTGAATTAAGCATTTATCCAAAATGCAAAGTACTGAATTATGAGTCCTACATGCATGAAAATGACATTATTAGATAGGTATTGTTCTCCTGATCATTTTGGTACTTCGTTTGCAATTTTTCGATTAACGATGAAGAAATGGTGATTTAAACGGTTATTCAATTTAAATTATTTTAACCATTTCGAAAATGACATCAAAGGAAAAGTTGTTTTCATGCTGTGAGATTAACATAACTAGATAGCCCTTGTTTTGCTGATCATTTTGGTATAACATTTGCAATTTTTGGATCAATATTTTTCAAGTTATAGTATTTCCAATTATTGATTTAAATCTGCCATTTTATTTAATTTTAATAAACAGCACCAAAATTAATTCTACAATTCTCTCAAATAACATAAGGTTGTAGTTCATTGCTTACTGAACATTTTGAGCTATTAAACATAAATTTTGAGTAAACAAAACTCAAGTTATGGATTTTCTAAATTCTAATTATATTCTGCCATTTTAGTATTTATTAAATAACGGCAACTAAATAAATTTAATTGATCATGGCAAGGATACTAATAGGTAGATATTCTTTTTCTAAGCATTTTGGTATATTGTTTGCATTTTTTTGAGCTGTGGTTCAAAAGTTATTCAATTTCAAAATTTAAATTGAATTCTTCCTATTTGTTTTAATTTCAGAAAAATGGTTCGGACGTTTTGTACCAGGGTGAGGCTAGCCACGGTGACTGACGGGCGGGGCCCAAGCCACGTGGGCATCCACGTTAGCCAAAAGGCCCACGAGCAGGTTTGACCCGGAAGGGGGTGTCACGACCGGCGCGCGGTGGCGGTGACCGACGGCGCGGTCAAGCACGGAGGCGACGGCGGAGGGGCTCAGGGTTCGGGCTACTGGGCGCAAAAGAAACGCCGCTCCACGGTGAGCCAGCAACGGGCGGCGCCGCTAGCTCTAGGTCACCGGAGTGACCACGGCGACGACGGACGGCGGACGGCCGACGACGGACTACGGCGCATCTAGTGTTCTAGGGGGAGAGGAGGAAGACGGAGAAGTCCAGAAGGACGGCGTGCTCACCCTAGATGCATGTGGGTGCTCGGTGGTGAAGGGGGAGGCTGGTGGCGATGGCAATCATGCTCGGCGGCCGGCGGACGGACTGAAAGAAGACGAAGCCGAGCTCACGATTGGAGGCGCCCCGGCACGATTGCCTGGACGAGGAAGAAGAGGGAGACGAGGCGAAGCTTTTGCCCCGGTTTGATCTGCTCCGGGAGGTCTCTGTCGACGGCGGTGAGCGGCGGCGGCTCGGCTAGGTCACGGCCATGTCGGGAAGCTGCTAGGGTTTGCTGCAGGGGGAAAAAGAGGGGGAGAGAGAGCAGGGCGTCGCGGGGGGGTGGGGCTTCTTATCCTCCATGTGGGGGGGGCAGGGCGCGAGGGGGCAGCAGGGGAGGCCACGGCGACGCGACGGCCATGGCGCCAGTGCTTTCCCTGTGGCGCCAGGGAAAGGAGGAGAAGGGGTGAGGCTGACAGGGTGGACCCACCTGTCATAGTTTTATTCTTTTTCCTTTTTACTTAATTCTAGCAGGGTTTAGGCAATTAATTAAGGCCCTTAAACATTTTTAAAATTTTTGGAAAAATTCACAGAGCATTTATGTTATAATGGGGAGCTGCCATAAAAATTTCAGCCCATTTAAAAAACATTTCATGTGTTAATTATTTTAGAATTGCTCACTTGCATTTCGGGCTTTATTTAATTATTTGAATTGGCAATTGCTTTCATTTTTGCAACAAACATATTTGAATTTATTAGAACTTCCAGGACAAATATGAAAGCTCAATTTGAAATTGGTTTGTCCTATAATATTCCCCATCATTGATTTATCAATTGTTGCTTTAACATTATTCCCTGTTGAGCAATTTAAATATGGATGCCATCATGCAATATGAAAAGAAAAAGTGAAAAAGTTATTCACATTTTCAGGTTCCAAACTGGGGCTGTTACATTAGAGACAAGTCATGCCTATAGATTATTCATATTGTGCAGGCTGCATCTAACTTACCAGCGAGACAATTAGGAAAAATTCGGCTACTGAGCCGGGTTCAAGGGTCTAAGCCTGACTTTTTTCTCTGAAAAGCAAGCCCCCATGAACCTGATGATCAAATATAAAGAATAAAGCGCACTCACTGGGTGACTCGACTAAAGAACTCGTATTCAGAGAAGCCGGCTTTATTTCCTTTGATCATAACAATTTGACTACATTTAGGCATGGCTCACTGGGCTCTTTGCCTTTCAACTCATAAAAACTATTACAATTTAACTATAGTAAGGACGCAACTGAGCTATGTTCCATGGCCTCTTTGCTTCTGCATATGGATCTAGCGTGTGAGCTGTGTCAGCTCCTTTACTTGCACTTGCCGGCTCTCGCACATCTATTAGATAGTACGACCCATTGTGCAAGTTCTTGCTTATACGAACGGACCTTCCCATGGAGGAGATAACTTGTGCATCCCTTCCTTGTTTTGGACTAGGCGAAGCACTAAGTCACCCTCTTGGAAAGTCTGAGTCCTGATTCGACGAGCGTGATATCGTCGCAGGTCCTGCTGATAAACTGCTGACCTCTCAAGGGCTAACTCCCTTGCTTCTTCTAGCGCATCCACTGAGTCCTGATGAGCAAGCTCATTTTCTGTCTCGACATAATTGGCGACTCGTGGCGAGTCATGCAACAAGTCGCTAGGTAGGACAGCTTCTGCTCCATACACCATGAAGAACGGTGTGAAGCCTGTAGATCTGTTAGGAGTCGTCCTGATACTCCAAAGTACTATTGGCAGCTCCTCAACCCAACATCCAGCGGCTCTTAACAGGGGCACTCGAAGCCGGGGTTTTATTCCCTTAAGCAACTCCTGATTTGCCCTCTCTGCTTGTCCATTGGACTGTGGATGTGCCACTGAGGCTAGGTCGAGTCTGATGTTGTTCTCATCACAGAACTTGGCCATCTCTCCAATTGATAAGTTGGTCCCATTATCTGTAATGATGCTGTGAGGATATCCAAAGCGTGTGGCTATCTTCTTGAAGAACCTCACTATTGATGCTCCGTCGACTCGGCTTACGGGTTCGACTTCTACCCACTTTGTGAACTTGTCAACTGCTACTAGCAGGTGGGTCTTGTGGCATGGCGACTTTGAGAAAGGACCCACCATGTCAAGCCCCCAAACTGCAAACGGCCAAGTGATAGGAATAGTTCTGAGTTCTTGGGCTGGCACGTGGTCTTGCCTTGCGCACCTTTGGCATCCATCACAAACTCGTACTATCTTTTCTGCATCCAGATGTGCTGTTAACCAAAAGAACCCGTGCCTGAAAGCTTTTGACACCAAGGATCTAGTGGATGCATGATGACCACAATCACCTGCGTGGATTTCTTGCAAGATTTCCCTGCCTTCTTCTGGAGACACACATCTCTAGTAGACTCCAGTGGTACTTCTTCTATATAACTCGCCATCAATGACTGTGTAGGACTTGCACCGTCTGATGAGTTGTCGCTGTTTGACTTCATCCTCTGGGAGTTCACCTCGGAGGAGATATGCAAGGTATGGCTCTGTCCATGCTGGGGTTGCCCGTACTGCTGCCAAAAGTGTTGACTCTGGGTCTGGGAGGGCTAACTCCTCCTCTGAAGGTAACTTGACAGATGGATGATGGAGTTCATCTACGAACACGTTGGGAGGTACTTTCTCTCGACGAGAGCCGAGTCATGATAATGCATCGGCGGCCTCGTTCTTGCGTCTGTCAATATGTTCCACTTGATAACCAGAAAAGAACCCGGCTATCTGTTCGACTGCTCTTCTGTAAGCCGCCATGTTTGTATCCTTCGAGTCCCAGGTTCCAGATACTTGCTGTGCCACGAGATCTGAGTCCCCAAAGCACCTGATGCACTTGATGTTCATTTCCTTGGCCAAACGAAGTCCATGTAGCAGAGCTTCGTACTCTGCCATGTTGTTTGTACAATCAAAGTGCAACTGAAGGACATATGCCAACTTATCTCCTTCAGGTGAAGTTAAAACCACGCCTGCTCCTGAGCCTTCTAACTGCTTGGACCCATCGAAGTGCATTGTCCAATATTTGGTGCAGGGTGAACTTGGCGAAGATGTGAAGTCAGTCCAGTCATTGACGAAGTCGACCAAAGCCTGAGACTTAATGGCTGTTCTAGGTTCATATGTGATATGATAAGGACCCAATTCAATTGCCCATTTGGCGACTTGCCCTGTGGCATCTCTGTTGCGTATGATATCAGCTAGTGATGCTGAGCTCACCACTTTGATTGGATGCTCTTGGAAATAGTGCTTAAGCTTCCTACATGCAAGGAAAACTCCATAAACTAATTTCTTCCATTGAGGGTACCTTTGCTTTGAATCTGTGAGGACTTCACTAATGTAGTAAACAGGCCTCTGTACTGGATATTCTACCTTCCTCGGCACATTCCACAACTACCACTGCGCTGACAACTCTTTCATTGGCAGCCACATATAACAGCATGGGCTCCTTATCTGTAGGAGCTGCAAGTACTGGTGCTGATGATAGGGTTTTTTTCAAGCTCTCAAAAGCATCGTCGCTTCTTTGTCCCATAAGAATTTGTCTGACTTCTTCAGGAGTCGGTAGAGAGGACCCGCCTTCTCTCCGAGTCTTGAGATAAATCTGCTTAGAGCCGCCACACAACCTGTGAGTTTTTGAACGTCCTTTAAACTGGTTGGCCTTTGCAGGTTGTGAATAGCCTTGATTTTCTCTGGGTTTGCTTCAATGCCTCTCTCTGAAACAATGAAGCCGAGGAGTTTGCCTGCAGGGACTCCAAAAACACACTTGGTTGGGTTGAGCTTCATCTTGTACTTGCGCAGGTTATCAAAGGTTTCTGTCAGGTCTGCTATCAAAGAGTCAGCTTTCTGAGACTTGATGACTACATCATCCACATAAGCGTGAATATTCCTTCCAATCTGTTCCTTGAAACAGTTCTGGATACATCTCTGGTATGTAGCTCCTGCATTCTTGAGTCCAAAGGGCATTGTCATATAACAAAATGCTCCAAAGGGTGTAATGAAAGATGTCTTCAGCTCATCCTCTTTCTTGAGTCTGATCTGGTGGTACCCTGAGTAGGCATCCAAGAAACAAAGTAGCTCTGATCTAGCTGTGGAGTCAATGATCTAGTCTATACGAGGTAAAGCGAACGGGTCCTTAGGGAATTGCTTGTTGAGGCCCGTGAAGTCGATGCACATACGTAGCTCTCCTGTTTTCTTTGGCACTAGTACTGGGTTGACCACCCACTCTGCATGAAAAACTTCCTTGATGAACTCAGCTGCGAGGAGCCGAGCCACCTCTTCTCCAATGGCTTTTCTTCTGTCATCATGAAACTTACGAAGTCCCTGTTTTACAGGTCTTGCATTAGGGTTAACATGTAAGCTGTGCTCGGCGAGTTCTCTCGGGACACCTGGCATGTCAGATGGCTTCCATGCAAAGACGTCCCGGTTCTCACGGATGAACTCGACAAGCGCACTTTCCTATTTGTCAGAGAGGTGCGCCCCAATGGTGAACTGCTTGGAAGAATCACCAGGGTTGAAATTAACTTGCTTTGTGTCCTGAGCTGACTTGAATTTCATCTTCTCCTCTGTGGCCGGCTTCTTGAGAACTGAGTTGTCCTCCGGGTCCACATTTTCCTTGTAAAATTTCAGCTCTTCCTGAGCACAAGCTGTTTCGGCCATAGCGGCATCTCCCTGCTCACATTCCAATGCCATTTGTCTGCTGCCATTAACTGTAATGACTCCTGCTGGACATGGCATCTTAAGCTTCAAGTAAACATAACACGGTCTGGGCATAAACTTAAAATATGATGGTCGACCAAAAAGAGCATGGTATGGACTCTTAAGATCAACTACCTCAAAGGGCATAATCTCTGAATGGAAATTTTCCATTGTGCCAAAAGCAACCTCAAGATAGATCTTACCAATGGGTTTTGCGGACTTCCCTGGTACTATCCCATAAAAAACTGTCTCAGTTGGTATCAACTACCTATCTTGCAGTTTCATCCTCTTGAATGTGTCATAGTACAAGATATTGATACTGCTTCCACCATCCATAAGCACCTTGTTTAATGTGTAGCCCCCAACTTGAGGCGCTACCACTAAAGCTAAGAGCCCTGGGTCGTCGACTCTTGGAGGATGATCTGCCCTACTCCATGTTATGACTTGCTCTGACCACTTGAGCCACTGTGGAACTGCTGGTTCCACTGCATTAACAGCTCGAACTTTCAATTTCCTGGCAAGTTTGGACGTGCTTGTTGTGAAGACATGATAACTACCCTGACTCGGGTTCTGTGGTCGAGTTGTGACATAATATTGCCCTTGGCCATCATGAAGCTGCTTCGGGTTCTGCTGGAATCCGCCCTGCTGGTTACCTCCTCCTTGCTGTAAGTTGGGATTATGGCAGGCTCCTGCGCCATGGTTGCCGGGTCCTCCATTACCATTGTTTCCTCGATACCCATTGTCGTTGTTCCTATTGCCTGGTCCTGCGACCCTGCCACGCTGCAAATCCACGCATTGTCCCAAGGTATGACCACACCTCCCGTTTCTGGCGTGTTTAGGACATGGACTCGCCAAAATCTCCTCTATACTTGGCCTACGCCCTTGATATCCTTGAGAGTTGTTGTCCTTGCGTCCGACCCCAGTGTTTGTGTTAGCTACCAGGTCAGAGTTGTCTCCGTATGGCCTCTTAGTGCCACCATGGCTTTGACCTTGATTTTGATTCTGACTTGGTCCACTGCCCCCTTGTCCTTTTCCAGCTTCTTCCGAGTCCTTGGTTTTTTTGTGGATGCGTGCTTATTGGCTCCAGCCATGATCTCTCCAACGGTGATAGGTATGCCTTGATTTAGACTATCTTTCATACATCCCAACTTCCAGCTCAAAGGATTATAACTGCAGTTTCTCTCCAACGCCATCAGCACAGAGATGGGTGGGAGTCCTTGCGATGAATTGATGATTTCAGAGAATCGCTTCATCCAGTGTATTGCGGACTCGCCCTTCCGCTGAGTGCATCGTTCTAAGTCCTCTATGGTGCTCAGCTTCCTGCAAGTTCCCTGGAAATTTTGCACAAAAGCTGTCTTCAACTGCTCCCAATAGTTGATTGACCTGGGAGGCAACCGGCTTGCATCTGGGAAATTGGGATAGAGGGATGGTTGCGCTAATGCCGTTTTTAACATATCTATGGCGAGTCGTGCCTCTTGACCTGTTGGATTTTCCATAAGTGGGATCCTGTCCAACACCATGGTTGCTGTGTGTACATTATCTATTGGGTTTGAGCAGTGTCCTGCTGGTGTATGAAACCTCTATGGTGGTGGACCCATATCGCCGACTCCTCCGCCAGGTGGTGGGGGTGGTGCATTGGCTCCAGCTCCTGCTCCGACTCCTCCATTTCCTCCTAGTGGTGGTGGTGGTGGTGATGGCGGTGGTGGTGCGGCTCCTGCACCGGGTGTAGGTCCTTCGACTCTTGCACCTGCTGGCGTTTGAAACAGGTTGGTTGGATTGATCAGGACTCCTTCATGGAGTCGACTCCGAGTCCTCCGATGCTGAACTGAGGCGAGTTCATGTTGGCGATTGCGCACTGCTGCTGCTTCAGCTTGTACGTGCTCGTGCTCTGCCTGTATGCGAGTTTGCTCAGCTTGTATACGTGCCTGCTCTGCCTGTACAAGGGCTTGATCTGCTGCTAACCTACGATTTTCCTCTGCAACATCTGCCAACTGCTTCTCTATTGCCTGACGAGCCGTCAGCAACTCCTCAGCTCAAGCCGCCGTGTTTTCTGCTGTGATCTCCCTTGTCAGTAAATTGGGGTCAAATTGACTTCCACCCGCGTTATCTCCACCGTTTTCAGGTCCGGACATGTACACTCCAACATGTCGTGGGCGTACTGGTGACTGCACAAACTCCTCCTCAATTCCATAGCCGAGTTGATCTTCGAACAACGGTAGGATTGACTCTGAATCAGCATCATAATTTGGCTCTGAATCTGGCTTCGGCTGCATCTCTGGATCCTTCTCTTCGGCAACTATGCCGACTTGTGATGTTCCGACGGACTCCTCTTTGTCAGACTCGATGATAGCTGTTGCTTCTGAAACAGATTCCAACTTGTTAGCACGGTTATCTGTGGTGCTGACCATGCCAACGAACACATTGATCTGGCCGAAGATGAGTTGATAGCCCTCGTCGACTTCAGCAATCTCCGAGCTCCATCCCAACTCATCAATCTCTGTCTCTCCAAGCCGATTGGTGAAAAGTCGCCCGATTGCAAGTTTCTCCATACCTCGGCAAGCTTCTCCTACGATCTCAACTCCCTTCATCACAGGCCCCACGGTGGGCGCCAACTGTCGTGGGGTTGTCACTGCCAGGTCTTCTTCAGGGAAGATAAGTTGTGGGGCCATTGGTGATCGAAGTACGCAGGAGTTGTTAATCTCACCTAAGGACAAGGATTTACCCAGGTTCGGCCCCTCTCGATGGAGGTAAAGACCTACTTCCTGCTGCGGCTTTATTGATGTGATTTGCTCTCAATTACAAGAACTGGGTCTCGCTAACTCGAGATCCGGCGACTTCAACCTCTCTGGGGTTTGGTGTTGCGCGTTCTCAGACTTGTCTAGGCTTCTTGATTGCTTGTTGATCTAAGGTCCAGGGCCCTCCTTATAAAGGCGGTTGGGTCCCTGGACTTATAAGTTTACACCGGGTCATACATGGACACGGAGTCCTATTCTATGTCTTGGTCTTCCAAGTTACAACTCCGGGTCGTACTAGGACTCTTCTTCGACGAGTCCTTCCTTCTTCATGGGCCTTGGTCGGATTGTCTCCAACCCAGCCCATGTAACTTGAAGTGCGACCCGGCTTTGGCCTTCTTGGTCTTGGCGGGTCTACTTTCCGGGTCTATGGGCCTACCTATAAAGTATCCCCCCATCAGTAATAATGCCATCTTGGTCGTCATCGACCGTCTATCCAAGGTCGCTCATTTCGTTCCCGTTCGCGAGGATATAACTACGAAGCAATTTGCTGAGTTGTACACTGCCCGAATTGTTCCTCTCCATGGTGTTCCACTGAGGATCATCTCAGACCGTGGGAGTCTATTCTTATCCAGATTCTGGCAGAGTTTCCAAAATGCTATGGGAACCCGTCTCAACTTCAGTATGGCTTATCATCCTCAGACTGATGGTCAGACTGAAAGGGTAAACCAAATCCTAGAGAACATGCTCCGGGCATGTCTAATCTCTTTCGGCAAGGGTTGGGAGAAATTCCTACCATTCGCAGAATTTTCCTACAACAATAGCTACCAAGCTTGTATTCGGATGGCCCCATTTGAGGTCCTCTATGGGAGGAAATATCGGACTCCGCTAAGTTGGTCTGAAACCGGAGATAGGCCACTCTTTTGTCCTGATGTGATCAATGAGGCTGAAGAGAAATTCTGCATCATTTCGGGAGAATCTGAAGATTGCCCAGTCCAGGCAAAAGAGCCACTATGATAAACATCATCAGGAGGTTCACTATGAAATCGGTGACAAAGCCTATCTTCGAGTCTCTCCCCTCCGAGGCGTTTGTCGTTTCGGGATCAAGGGAAAATTGGCACCTCGCTTTGTTGGTCCTTTCGCCATCCTAGCCAAGCGAGGAGATCTATCCTACCAGCTCGAGCTACCATCAAATTTCCCGGATGTGCATGATGTGTTTCATGTCTCTCACCTCCGTCGTTGCTTCAAAGATCCTATTCGTGGGGTTGATCATGAAGTGTTGGACATCTAGGAGGATCTGACTTACCATGAGCATCCTGTTCGCTTCTTGGATGAAGCGGAAAGGGAGACCCGTAACAAGGCCGTCAAGTTCCTCAAAATCCAGTGGTCTAACCATTCTAAAGAAGAAGCAACCTGCGAACGTGAAACTAGTTTTCATCAGGAATATCCCGCCTTCTTCACTCAAGCCTAGAATCTCGGGACGAGATTCCTGTAAGGGGGTAGATTTGTAACAGCCCCAACTTGGTACTGTAAAATTTGAACGAAATTTTCACTTTTGCGTTGCACTTGCATCATGGCATATATATTTAAATTGCTAGAGTTTAACAAGCAACAATTGGAAAACAATTAAAAGGGAAGCAAAAACCTTCCCAAATCTCCAAACCAAATGCATTGCTCAAATAGGCAAACAAATTATTTTGAACTTCCAAATTGTCCAGGAAGTTCCAAGAATACATTTTATAAATAATTGTCAAAAGCAAATTCTTGACAAGCATGGAAATAAAAATTGAGAATTCAAAATTGGGTCAAATCAATTTTGAATTTTGAAACCATGTTAAGTTGTTCAAAAATTCAAAAGAAAAATATGGGGAGCTTCATTACCTTATGGGGATCCTCCATGAATATTTTCATAATTTTATGAATTATTTAAACGCCCCAATTAATTAGTCAAAGCCTGCTAGTTTTTAAAGTTAAAGAAAATAAGAAAAAAGGAGCCAGGGGCTTATGTGTAAATGGCCATCGTCTTCTTCCACTGTCGCGATAGTGCGAGCACTGGCGCCATGCCGCCGACGCCTCGCTCCTACCCGCTTGAGATCGAGTTGAAGCCGCCGTTGTCGGCACAGTGGAAACCAGGGTACCACGGGCCGGCCTGCCAGGGCCCACGAGATTCTTTGGATGATTTTCGCTAAGGACCAGGCTCCCCAAGCCTGGCGAGCTTCGCGAGGATTTTCCCCTCACGAAGGGTTTTCTTCTCCTCACCGAGGGTTCTCTCCCTTGGCGAGAGATCGCTCCTCGACAAGGCGTCTCCGACGTCACCCACAATTCTGCTAAGGACCAAGCCGAAGGGCTCGGCGAGGTCTTTTCCCTCGCCGAGCTCCTTCCCCACGAAGCCATCTCTGCCCCCGTGGCAGAGAGCACATGGGCTCTGCGCCATGTGCAGAGTGACGCGCATGCCTACGCGTGATGACGACGATGCCGCAGTTGCCGTTTCCATGTATAAAGCAGTCAACAAAGCGGAGCCAAGCAAAGCGGACAACGAGTATTGCCTCTTTGGTGACAAGGGAACCGTCTGCAGCTACGCTCCAAGGGCGACGTCACCGTGGGTCACCTCCCACCTCAGCAAGCGCCAGCCCGCTGTCCGGCTGGTCGGTGCCCCTTTTCAGCTTTGGTGACGCCGCTCCCCTGCCGTGGACCGCGTCCACGAGTTCTACCTTTATGGTGGACTTCACCTTTATCGTGCACCGCGCCTCCTCCCTCGTCGCCATGTGGTAACCCTTCCCGCCCAAATGTTTGGGTAGAAGAGGTCCGAGACGCCTATAAAAGGAGGGGAGGCGTGCCCGTGCAAAGGGTTCGATTCCTGGTTCGATCTTCGGTTGGTGCAACCCTATTAGACCAAACCCTAGATCTGAAGACCAGCAAGTAGCCATTGTTAGCCACCTCGAGCTCGACAAGCTCTCCTTGTACTGTAGACCTCTCCAAGCAGTGCAATACACCATAGCAGGACGTAGGGGTTTTACCTCCCAAAGAGGGCCCTGAACCTGGGTAAGATCCTGTGTCAATCTCTGCAGTGTCGTCCGCAGCGAGCCTGACGAGCACCGTCGCCGGAGCACGTTGTGGATTGTTTGACTCCGTGTTCAGCCCCTTACACGATACCTTGGAGACACACCCAGTTCCTGGGACAGTTCCCCGACATTTGGCGCACCAGGTAGGGGGCTGAGGCGCGTCTTCATCCTCGACACAGCCATGGCCGGCTCTCGTGCCGAACGTCTCGCTCGCCGGACGGCTAGCGCCGCCACCGCTCCCGCAGGCCGCCCGCGCGGCCGCCCGCGTGGGAGCTCTGCTCCGGAGCGCCGTGTCGACCCCAAGCCCCGCGTCGAGCACCCGAACGACGACGACATCGACCACGCTGAGGACGACCTCGGCGAAGAGGAGGCCTCCTCCCTGCACCCGTCGCGGGACCGTGCTGCCTCCTCGCTGGGCCGCCCTGCGCCCAGCCCGGCGACTGCGCTCCTCATGGCGCGGGAGCTGCTGCAGTACCGCCCCACGCCGGCGGCTCAGGAGGCCTGGCTCAACCGCGTTGCCGAGCTCATCGGCGCCGCTCGCGCCGCGGCACCCGCGCCGTCTCGTTCCCTGGTTCCTTCCGCGCTCGTGGGGGACGTGGCGCACGGCGCACCTCCCGCGCCTCCTCATCAGCCTGCGCCCGCTCCAGCTCCACCGGTTCCACCGCAACCTGCACCAGCGGGGGCTCCTCCTCGCGACGGCCGCGCTGCATCGCACGCGTCGTCGCCACATGACTGCCAAATCGTGCAGCGAGCCCCCGAGGATGCACGCGTGAGCATCGAGCGCGGGCAAGAACGCCGCAACCGCGCCGTCCAGGACGTCGCCACCACCGGGCGCACCTCCGCGCCACCCTCGCCAACGGCACGGTCACCTACGGCACGACGGCCGCGTTCACTCGCAGCCTCCGTCGCGTCGTCTGGCCGGTCAAGTTCAGGCCGGACCTCCCTCCGCGCTACGACGGAAAGAACAACCCCCTGGAGTTCCTGCAGCTCTACTCCCTGGCCATCCAGGCCGCCGGGGGCGACGACAAGGTCATGGCGAACTGGTTCCCCATGGCCCTCAAGGACTCCGCGTCCTCATGGCTCACCAACCTTCCCGCCGAGTCCATCAACACCTGGGAGGAGCTCTGCCGGTGCTTCGTCGCCAACTTCAAGGGTACGTACGAGCGCGGTCTCACCTACAACGACCTCCGCGCCGTGCGTCAGAAGCCCGGCGAGACCCTCCGCAAGTACATCCAGCGCTTCAGCCAAGTGCGCAACAAGATCCCCAACGCCACCGACGCACAGGTCATTTCGGCCTTCCAGGCTGGGGTCACAGATGTGCAGATGCTCGAGAAGCTCGGCATCCACGACAACATCACCACCGTCGTCAAGCTCTTCGACTTAGCGGACAAGTGCGCCAAGGCTGAAGAGGGCCGTTTGTTCGTCAAGAACGAGCCAGGGGACCCTGCCGAGGGGTCCAAGAAGAAGAAATCCTCCGAGAAGCGCAAGACTACTGCGGTCCTCGCGGCAGAGCCCGACGCCAAGCAGCCTCGCCAAGCTGCCACTTCAGCCGCAGGGCCTGAGAAGAAGGATGATCGTCCCTTCTGCATCTACCACAACAGGCATTCTCATGCTACCGAGGGCTGCTTCGACATCAAGAGGCTTCGCAAGGCTCGCGAGGCTCGCGAGGCAAACGGAGGCCGCGGAGGCCGCGGCGGAGGCCGCGGCGGCCGCGGGGGGCGACGCTGGAACAACAACTACAACGACAACTACCAGTAGAACCCCCAGGCCAACGCCGCTCAGCCCGCGAACGACAACCTGCCTGCCGAGGCTGACGAAGGCTACCAGGTGCCTCGCGGGGCGGCTTGCATCCTCGGCGGGGCTCAGGCCCCTCGCTCCAACCGCCACTTCAAGCAACTCGCTCGCGAGGTCGCAGCAGCCCTTCCTGGAGTTGAGGCCTCCAGGCCCCTCAAGTGGTCCCAGTGCCCCATTACCTTCGACTCCGGCGACCACCCCAAGTCCACCTCAACTGTTGGCACCATCCCGTTGGTCTGCACCCCCACCATCAACAACATCGCCGTCTCTAAGACGCTCATTGATGGGGGTGCTGGCCTCAACGTCATCTCCGTCGAGACATTCGAGAAGCTGCAGGTGCCCTACGAGCGGCTCATGCCCACCAGGCCCTTCTCGGGAGTGACAGAGGGTCTTACCACCCCCTTGGGGCAGGTGAGGCTCCCCGTCACTTTCGGTACCCAGGCCAACTACCGCACCGAGCTGATCGACTTCGACGTCGTGCACATCGGCCTGCCTTACAACGCCATACTCGGCTACCCCGCCCTCGCCAAATTCATGGCGGTGACCCACCACGCCTACAACCTCGTCAAGCTCCCTGGCTCGGGTGGCACCATTGTCATCCGCGGCGTGGTCTCGGACGCCCTGTACGTTGCGCAAGCGGCCTACAAGGCTGCCGCGGTGGCGTCACCCGCTGACGAGGACGAGGAACCCCTCCCGAGGCCCCCCGCGAAGAAGAAGCAGCTGTTCTCTCAGGAGAAGGCCGCGACAAAGCAAGTGTCTCTGGAGGCAAGCGGCTCGGGGGCTTGCGTCACCATCGGCGCCAACCTGCCTCCCAAATAGGAAAGCGCGCTCGTCACCTTCCTCAGGGCAAACTCTGACATGTTCGCCTGGACACCGTCAGATATGTCCGGAGTACCGAGGGAGGTGATCGAGCACCACTTAGCCGTGTGTCCAAACGCACGCCCCGTCAAGCAAAAAGCGCGGCGCCAAGCGCCAGAGAAGCAAGACTTCATCGTCAAGGAAGTAGACAAGCTGAAAAAGGCCAGCATCATCAAGGAAGTGGTCCACCCCACTTGGCTCGCCAACGGTGTGGTCGTCCCCAAGCACACCGGAGGGAGCCGCCTCTGCATCGACTTCACCGACCTCAACAAGGCCTGCCCCAAGGACCCTTATCCCCTCCCGAGGATCGACCAGATCGTGGACTCCACCGCCGGCTGCGCGCTCCTCTGTTTTCTGGATGCCTTCTCTGGTTATCACCAGATCAAGATGGCAAAGGAGGACGAGGAGAAGACAGCATTTCTCACCCCTTGTGGTGTGTTCTGCTATATCTGCATGCCCTTCGGTCTGAAGAACGCCGGCGCCACTTTCCAGCGCCTCATGAGGATCGCCTTGGGAGCTCAAATGGGGAGGAATGCAGAGGCCTACGTCGATGACATCGTAGTCAAGACCCGCGAGAAGGACACGCTCATCCAGGACCTCGAGGAGACCTTTGCCAACCTGCGCAAGGTCAACATCAAGCTGAACCCCGCCAAGTGCGTCTTCGGGGTCCCTTCAGGCAAGCTCCTTGGGTTCCTGGTATCTCACCGTGGCATTGAGGCCAACCCCGACAAAATCAAGGCCATAGAGCAGATGCAGCCTCCTCGTCGCCTCAAGGACATGCAACGCCTAATCGGGATGTATGGCCAGCCTTGGCCGTTCATCTCCAAGTTCGGCGAGAGGGCGCTGCCATTTTTCAAGATCATGAAGATGGTCCGGTCCCTTCAAGTGACCCCTGAAGCAGCAAAGGCCTTCGAGGACTGAAGAAATACCTGGTGAGCCCACCATCATGGTTGCCCCACGCCCTCGCGACCTCTGAGAACTGTACCTTGCAGCCACTCCTCAGACGGCAAGCGCGGTCTTGGTGGCTGAAAGAGAAGAGCCAGTCCTCGACAAGCAGAACTCCGCCTCGCCAAGCCCAGAACCCCCGACAAGGAAGCAGCCTCGTCAAGCCTCCAGCCCCAAGAAAACCTCGCCAAGGACTCCACCGAGCCTAGGGAGGAGCCAGCCGCTGCCTCACCAACGACTACCCTCGTCGAGCATC